>JAWNNO010005371.1:0-25842 GCA_035044985.1 Lordiphosa fenestrarum | reverse complement strand
GAGACTAACATTAATTTTTCAAATCTTAATCTAGAAACTATTTTAAAAACTATCTCCTATTGGAGGTAGTTTGTGTTCTCACGGCCCCTCAAGTCAGTCGCTGGGTTGGTAGGTCATTTCTTCGGAGGCGAGAATGCGTGGCCAGCATGGTGAGAGATTTTGCAAGTTGGTTTGGGTGGGCAAGAAGCTTCTCAGAATATTTGCGCTTAAGTTCCTCTATTTCAGTTTCAACCAGTGGGATGCTGAGGTCGTTGTGGATACAATCATTGCGAATGTAAAATGGCGCTCCAGTGATGGTTCTTAGGATTCTCGACTGTGATCTTTGGAGGATGTCCACGCTGCTCGCACAAGCATTTCCCCATAGCTGCGAGCCATAGGTCCAGACAGGCTTTATGATGCTCTAGTACAGTAAGACTTTATATTCCAGCTTTAGAGGGGAACGGGAGTTAATTAGCCAGTGAAGGCTGTTGGCCTTAAGCTTTATCTGAAGTTTTTCCGAGTCTATGGTTTGCGCCAAGTGAGCCTTCTACCAAGGTGTACACCTAGGTATACAACATCGTTTGATTGCGGGATCAAAGTCGCGTTTAGTGATAGCTGGGGACAGGTGCTTCTGTTGAGTGTGAACGCCACGTGCTTACACTTTTGCTCGTTGATTTTAATACGCCAGTTGGCCAGCCACTCTTCCACGTCGGTAAGATGGCTTGCCAAAAGTCTTGTTGCGGTAATTGGACATCGTGATCTGCTTAATATTGCCGTATCATCCGCAAAAGTACTTATTGTAAGTCGAGAGTCTGTTGGTATGTCGGCAGTGTATAGTACGTATAGGAAAGGACCAAGAACACTTCCCTGCGGTACTCCGGCTCCTATGGTGAACTCTTCTGTTGTGTACTCATTTTGACGAACTGTAAATACTCTGTTACTGACGTAACTTTCTAGGACTTTGTGTGTATTTGGTGGAAGCATTGTCTTTATCTTGAATGTAAGACCGTCCAACCATACGCGGTCAAATGCTTGGGCAACATCTAGGAAAATGGCAGAGCAGTATTCGTGGTTTTCAAACGCAATTCCACTAAGCTCATGCTAGCCCTTTGGACTGTTGATGCCACATTTATATATTGATCACGCATCGAACGCTTTGCAGTGTGCTTTTTCACGTTTTTTGCACCTCAGACCAAATATGCCGACGAAAATGTTGGTTCTCTTTTTGTTTATTTTGTGTGTCTAAAACTCAAATTTTCTTTTCCCAGAACGCTTTTGCTTTATGCATGAGCTTGGACTCTGCTGGCTATGCATTTGTTCGTTCACCGGTAACTGTAGTAGTTCAATTTACTGGTTTTGGGACTTAAATTTAGTTTAAACAAGAAAGAAAGTCGATCAACCCCGACTATAACATACTCTTTACCAACGAAATTATACACTCACATACACTTATATGTGTATGCAGCTGAAAGCAGCGCTGCTGCAGCGAACAGTCTTTTTATCATAACTCGACAACCGTTCATCCGATCTCCAGCATTCCTTTCGCGGATCAATCAACAATCCTGATTACTAAATATGTCTAGAGAGTACAAGCCATCTATCTTTAAAACTGTGGGAGATATGACGAGATTTTTCCAATTTGGGTGGGCGCGAGGGGGCGTTTTAAAAATTTAAAATAAACTTGATTTGCCTGCAAATCTTACAACCACTGAGATCTGTGCGTTCATACGGACAGACAGTCGGACCGACGGTCATATTGGGCTAACCCATTCGAGATTTTCTATTGCAAGCCAATTTTCTCATTTTGAATATTTTTTTGCACTTTTTTTTTGAAAAAAGCGCACGTGGAAAACATTGACTTTTAATATCTAAAATTCTTCTAAGGGTAAATCGGGTTAATAAAGGATGGATAAAACCCATAACGAACAATGTGATTGCAAATCATTGTAAGTTTTTGATTTGCATTAAACAAAAACCACATAAATATCATACAACTGTCGCATTCGAAGTGCAGAAGATTTCCAAATCAAACAAATCATAAGATTTTAAAACTATTTGGGCTTAAGAATTGTCGCAGGATTCGCTTAGCTTTTTATACCTTTGCAAAGTGTATTATAATTTTGGCCACAAGTTTGCAACGCATATAAATATTCAATTTCGACCCAATAAACTATGTATATATATTCTTGATCAGGGTGACGAGCTGAGTCGATTGAGCTTTGTCCGTCCGTCGGTCTCTCTGATTTTACGCAAACTAGTCCCTCAGTTTTAAAGCTATCGAGCTGAAATTTTGCACAGAGTCTTCTTTTTGCTGCACACTACATTAGTAGTGTCAGAACCAACCGGATCGGATGACTATATCTCATAGCTACAATCGATCGGAAAACTAGTATTAGTGAGAAAAACTTTTGTCTTTTCAATGCAAACGTCTCCAAACTTTGTAATCGTTGGATTTCTATGTTTTTTTATAATTCTACCAAGTTTTATTAAAATCCGACAACCATATGGTATAGCTGCCATACAAAAGATGGGTCTGCAATACAGTCTCAGTTAGAAAAACTTTTTTGTTTTTAATGGTAGCATACTGCAATTTTTTTTTTTTTGTATCACATGCTTTCACATAATTTTACCAATTTTTGGCCAACTCGGATGACTATATCATATAGCTCCCATACGAACGATTAATCGGAAAATGGGAAAAAGATAATTTTATATTTAAAATAAAGATCGTATTGAAAGTGCGTTTTATTTTGACTTTTGATTTACTTTAAATGTGTACGTTGGTCATGTTAGACATAATGTTCTTTCTTAAGTAATATTTCTCTCTTTTCCCCACCTTTTTTGTCGATCAGTCCCCTTCTTGTTGGAGGTAATTGTCTTCACTGATGTTCATTTCAAAATGGAAGGTACCAAGTATGAAAGATATCAATAGAATGTTCAATGACTCCGCCAATCGAGCTTTCTGATCATAGGACCTGCCTTTATGTGAAGTTCATCTATTAGCTAACTAAATTGGTTATCCGATGAGACAAATTGAACTTCCCATCCCTTTTTATTTTATACTACAGTTCCAGTTCCAGTTTCGGTCTTTGCATCCGCATCCCCGTTGGGAATTGGAGTGTGTTCCTCATTAATATTTGATATTATGTTGACAGCTAATTGGTCAACATGATTAAATGAATAAATACAAATAAAAATGCACGGACTGAGCTGCGTTTTTTACAAGAGGATTGATTTCAGAATATACTGTAAAAACTTGGTAGCGATAAGGTTATTCAAAAATTAGTTCAATAAAACCTGTATAATAAAACAATGCTACCATTTCACAATTTACATTATGTTTTAAATCTAAAACTGCAGGACAACAGCTCATTGCGATGGCATAGACTGCTTGTTGGCACAAATACGCTTAGACAGGAGCTTCAAAAATGGGCTAATCCAATCTGCAAACAGATGTGAGTTTCGTAGTGCTACCAAATGCAAATGATTTAAATGGCCCAACCACACCAGGTTTTACAGTAAAGCTGTGTCAGCGCTTTTAGCATTTGTCTGCTTTAAAACTACTTGTAAATTCAAAGGTTTATTCCGCTTTAAGTCTGGCAATTTTAAAGTCAAGTTAAAATCTATTTTATTACATTCTAGCTTTAATAAATTGAGGGACAAGCGCAACAAAAATTGAAATGCATGAAACCAATTCTGACAGATTAAAACTAAAATATGAACAGAAAATTGCACTTACCTAAAGTATGCCATTGGCATTTATTTCAGCGTAAAATGACCAAATAAATAATTGATATAGTTTTGTGTATATTTTTCGATTTCGATTTACTTGCACTAAATGTTCGCAGCACACGCGTATTTAAACGGGTTTTTTTTTTTAATTTTAAAGTATATTTTAATTAATATGGTACCCAAAGTTATATTAATTTATTTTGCAGATTTCAAGTTGATGCTTGATCGGACTTTTCATTTTAGTTCCTACTTGAAATTAGATATTTTTAATATCTATAACATTAACTTAAAGGCTTAAAGAACATGGTAAAACTAAAACAGAATTCGTAATATGTTACACAACTTTGTTCGGTATGGTTTCTGTTACATTCAAGAATAGATCTCTATTTCTAAGGGCATCTCAGAACTGCTTCATGTTTTAAGAAAGTTGTCTCTTTTGACTAAGTATTTTAAATATACGTTTTAGTAGAAACCGATTGAATTTTGCTGAGCTTTGGTAAAGCTAAGAAGTGAAAAGTTTTTACAAGAATTTGAATTTTTAGAATCTTTTTTTGAGGAAAATTTAAAATTTTACCAAATTTTGGTTTAATATATCTCAAACTTAGCAAATTTATTTACTCCATTTCGAAGTTCTTAATAAAAATCTTATATGTAAAATATAATTAAAGCTGTTTTTCATACTAGTTTCTCAACTTGAAGCTCCTGTTCTTTGCTACGATTAATCCGAACAGATGAAGAATATTTCAATTGAATGAAAAAAACAGTCGGATTGCAGGTTTGGCTATATCAAGTATCTACTTTAATCCAAATAGTGTAAGCTTACAAACAAATTACTCGAAAGTTCTCATTATTTTAAAAGAGATTTATGTATTTTAACAACTATTATTTGCGTCAAAAAGAAATGCAATGTCCAAAATTTAAGTAAATTATATTTAATGAATTCTCATACAGCTTTAATTCTTTTTTGTGAGTTTACAATCTGTCAAATAATATGCTCTAAATAATATTGCAAATTGTCGAAATATTTTTAGTCCGTTTTATTGTCATTTGACGTATTCTAAACAATTCAAAAAACCTAGCTATGCACTTTAATTCCATTGTGATTTAAATGCACTCATCACCAGCCTTACCCAAACTCCACAAATGTTTTTATACATTCTGTTCTGCCTTTCCAACATATCAAGTAAACGTCCATCAATCAAGTAAATCATTTGAAGCACACAACAACCCAGTTATATCAGCCAGCATCTATTCCCTTAATTAAACATTGCTTATATTGATTTTTTATTTAGTTTAGCCAAAATATACCTTGGCTTCTGCTTTAAACTTATCCTGTCTCAGCCAGAAAACAAATTTGATTCCAATCTTCTAGTCTGGGTCAAAATTGCCCCGAAATGTTTGGTTTCCTTTGGATTTATTTAGTGATTGATCCTTGAGGTTAGACCATTTTTGCACAAGAAACAATTTTATTTGAATTATCGCGACACTTGCCCGCCAAAGTTGAATTTCTCAAGGCGTTGTTTTCTTCTTTTCTTTGCACTTAACACTCTTCTGACATTTTACGTTTTGCACCAATATGCGAGAATAGGTTTGTGGCTCGACGACGAGAACTATTTTCCTCGCGAACTCTACGCTTAAATCGTTCGTTTGCAACTGAAAACTGAATGGCGACAAATGCACACAGTTCGCCAGAAATTTCAACTTGCGCTTCCTGCTGCACTCGGGCGGGAGTCGGCGGAGTCGGCAGCAGCCAGTCATCAGGCTGGCAGCAAAGGCTTCCAGTGTGCGAACCGAACTAGGAGCCGAGTAGGAGTCGTCTTTCACCAGATGAGATTCCCTTCCAAAGTTCCACTGGCAAATATTAAAGATATATCAAAGTCCTCATGAAAAGTAATTAATAATATTTTGAAAATTATTGAAATCAGTTTCTGAAAGTCTGACAATGGGTGTTGATTTTCTTGCGCTCTCTCTTGTGTGTGGGTGTGTGTGAGTGTGTGGTTGTGTGGCTCTTTCGTTCTTCTGCATACTGTTGCATATTCGTCCATTTACATGGGAATTTATGGAATGTGTTTTGTTTCCGTTTAGTGGCCGTAACGGAAATTGCCTGGCATTCACTTGCCAGCTGGCAAATATGAAGGTTCCACTAAGCTCCAAATTCATCCCGAATGAAGCAGCAGGAAATTGTGTACCAATTAGCAAAATTCTTGTTGTCTTATAATATTTGGCTAGTGCATGTTGGTGGCCTTGGTTGGAAATTCCTATTATAACTTTTTTCACAATTACAACTATTTCGGATTTTAAAAATTAAATACCATTACGATTACACTGGGCAACAAGGTCCAGCGCAAAGGTTTGATAGAGATTATTGTTAACTTTAGTAAACCATTTTATAGTTTTAAGCACTTGTACTCAAAATGGCACAAAATTGTTTTAAGGGTAAGAAGTAAAACTTAAAGAACAAATCAAAGACACTTTAAATAAATTGAATATTGTATAGCCCACAAAACATGTCCAAGCGAAAGCGTAACTTAAAGTTACTTAGGGGAATTAGTGTTGAATAACCTTCCTTATGTTAATTAACAGAGCATTAACATTAATTTGAATATTTCGACATTATGTTAGCAGACAATCGGAGCGGCTTAGATAAGTATGCAACGAATTTTTATAGCCTGTATAACTCTGTCATTTATTATCGGATCTTTATGAAAATTTGTGAGATTGTAGATATAGGGCACATATACTACACTGAAAAATATGAGCTCTATATCTTATTAAAGGAGATATTAAACTTTTTTTATTGCAGGGGCGGGAGGGGCTGAAGACAAAATTTGAAACAAACTTGATCTGCGTGCAGACTATACTATTTAGCCCACATTTCAAATTTGGTTGATCTAGCTATTCAAGTCTCTGAGATCTAGGTGTTCATACAGACAAACGGACATGGCTATATCGACTCGACTGCTGATGCTGATCAAGAATATATATAGTTTGTGGGGTCGGGGATGCATTCTTCTATGCGTTACAAACATCTGAACAATTTTAATATACCCTATGCAAAAGTATTTTCTGTTCTGTTCGACATCGACATCGAACACAATCTGTCTGTCTGCCAAGGCAGCCAGCACAAATTCATTTTATTATTTGTCATATTAATATTTGAATGTGATAATATCTAAGCATGTTAAGTTTAGTTTAGTTTTTGTAGTAAATTAAATTTGGGTACTAGGGGATTGGGTCCCTGGTGGGGGACGATCAGTGCCTTCTCCTCCGTCTTCTAGTGGGCATCCATAAAACTGGCACTCCAACTTATACTAGTAAATAAAATTCTATTTTCGGAAATGGTCCATTAAGTCAGGATTTATAGTAATTTGAGCTAATAGTTGCAAAAAAAACGCATTTTGTTTGTATACTCTTGCAGCACGTTTTTTAACTAATTTGAAGGACATGTCCACTGATAACAAACAAGTTTTTCCCAATAAGACTACTTTTCTGACTCTACTTTTGTATGACAGCTATACTATATAGATGTCCGATTTCGACCAAATTTGGTAGAATTATGAAGAAGCATTAAGAACTATACAGAGTATAAATACGGAGTTTGGACGTTTGCATTAAAAACCAAAAAGATTTTCTCACTAGAACAAGTTTTTCGACCGATCGCTTCTATGGCAGCTATATGTTATAGTCGTCCGATCTGGCCGGTTCCGACAAATGTGCAGCGTATTTGTACCAGAAGACTTCGTGCAGAGCTTGGTCGCGATAGCTTTAAAACTGACGGATGAGATAGCATAGAAACAGACGGATATTATTTGATATTTGATATTATTTATCAAATTGATCAAAGGAAAAATTATACCAAAATCGGATCAAAACTTCATGATCCCCCTTTTCCCATTTTTAATGAGAACAGGGTATAAAAAGGGTATACTAAAGTCGTGCAAATGTATGTAACACCTAAAAGGAAGCATCTCCGACCCCATATATATATTCTTGATAAGCATCAATAGTCGAGTCGATATAGCCATGTCCGCCATGTTTCAAATTTTGGCCACGCTCCCTCACGCCCCTGCAATAAAAAAAGGTAAATATCTCCTACATTTTTAAGTTATCGAGCTCAGATTTTGCAGAGTAGTGTATGTGCCCAATATCTACAATCTCACAAATTTTCATAAATATCGGATAATAAATGGCAGAGTTAAAAAAACGTTGCATTCTTATGTGAGCGGCATGAGGTTATTCAACACTAATTGCCTCGAGTAACGGGTATTTCGAAGTCGGGCAGGACCGACTTTAACTTCAAGATTCGTTTTTATACTCTGTACCGGAGGTACACAGAGTATTATAAGTTTGTGCAAAAGTATGTAACATCAAGAAGGAATCATCTGCGACCATATAAAGTATATATATTCTTGATCAGCATCAACAGCCGAGTCGATATAGCCATGTCCGTCTGTCCGTCTGTCTGTCTGTCCGTATGAACGCACAGATCTCAGAGATGGTAAGAGATAGAGGTTTGACATGTATGGGACATATGCTTCTTATGTCTGCAGGCAGATCAAGTTTATTTTCAATTTTGGCCACGCCCCCTCCCGCCCCCGCAATTTAGAAATAAGGTCATATCCCACAGTTTTAAAGATAGATGGCTTGTTCCTTCTGGACATATTTAGTTAGCAGGATAACGATTCATTCATAAAGAATGAAGAAGATCGGATGCACGGTTTTCGAGTTATGATCGAAAGACTGTTCGCTGCTACTGCAGCATCAAAATTTATGCTGAGCGTATAATTTTTATACTCTGTACCGTAGGTACATAGAGTATTATAAGTTTGTGCAAAAGTATGTAACATCCAGAAGGAAGCATCTCCGACCCCATAAAGTATATATATTCTTGATCAGCATCAACAGCCGAGTCGATATAGCCATGTCCGTCTGTCTGTCTGTCCGTATGAACGCACAGTTCTCAGAGATTGTAAGAGATAGAGGTTTGACGAGTATGGAACATATGCTTCTTATGTCTGCAGGCAGATCAAGTTTATTTTCAATTTTGGCCACGCCCCCTCCCGCCCCCGCAATTTAAAAAAAAACGTCATATCTCCCACAGTTTTGAAGATAGATGGCTTGTTCCTTCTGGACATATTTAGTTATTAGAATAACTTATCGATCTGCCAAAGGAATGAAGAAGATCGGATGAACGGTTTTCGAGTTATGATCAAAAGACAAAATTTCTTGGTACCGAGTATGTTATAGTCGGGCTTGACCGACTTTCGTTCTTGTTATACTCTGTACCGTAGGTACATAGAGTATTATAAGTTTGTGCAAAAGTATGTAACATCCAGAAGGAAGCATCTCCGACCCCATAAAGTATATATATTCTTGATCAGCATCAGCAGCCGAGTCGATATAGCCATGTCCGTCTGTCTGTCCGTCTGTCTGTCCGTATGAACGCACAGATCTCAGAGATGGTAAGAGATAGAGGTTTGATATGTATGGGACATATGCTTCTTATGTCTGCAGGCAGATCAAGTTTATTTTCAATTTTGGCCACGCCCCCTCCCGCCCCCGCAATATGGAAAAAAAGTCATATCTCCGACAGTTTTGAAGATAGATGGCTTGTTCCTTCTGGACATATTTAGTTATTAAAATAACTTATCGATCCGCCAAAGAAATGAAGAATATCGGATGAACGGTTTTCGAGTTATGATCAAAAGACAAATTTTCTTGGTACAGAGTATGTTATAGTCGGGCTTGACCGACTTTCTTTCTTGTTTTCTTCGTACAGAGTATGTTATAGTCGGGCTTGACCGACTTTCTTTCTTGTTTTATTTGATCTTTACCATTCTTTAAGCAAGTCAGTAAATAATTTTGACTATTTCTAAATATGTCCAGGAGGAACGAAGCTTCTATCTATACAACTGTCGGTGATATGAGGATTTTTTCAAATTTCGGGCGCGTGGCAATAATTTAAAATGAATACTACAAGAAGCATTTGTCCCATACGTGTCAAACCTCTATCTCTAACCATCTATGAGATCTGTATGTTCATACGGACAAACAGACGGACATGGCTACACCGACTCGGCTCGTCCCAATCATAGACTATATATAAAATCTATTGTACAATTTTACACGATATTGCGAATTTTATTGAATTCATTAAAGCTAGGTACGGAGAAGCTGAGAATTTTCTCGGAGCCCATCTGATTACATAGCTCAGAGAATGCGCTGCAGAAAATTCACAGAGCACATTCTCAGAGCGGGTTCGGAGACACCACAAATGCGCTCTGAGAACGAGCATGACAGCTGATAAATTCTCGCAGGGGGTCAAAGAAACTATCAAACATGTTTGATAATTGTCAGAGGTAGCTACGAGAAAAAAAATGGAAGCAACAAAAACAAATAAAATCAACACAAAAAGCATTATTAAAACTCTACGGAGGACGAACATGTGGCGCCAATCGAAGCGGTCAAATCGCAACTCATTTTATGGGATTTGAGTAACAAAAATCATTTCGGTGCAATTTGCACCCTCCATAAATACTCCTCTTCCTTCAGCGCCACCCAAAATGACCCCATAAAAACAACCATGACATTCCCCAGAGCGTCTTCATTCATCAAAGAGTCTACCAGTTTACATATTCACAAAATGATTAAATTTTCTTAAGCGCGCTTCGTTTTGAAAACAAACAACACCTGACCAGCACAGGGTGACCGTTTCAGATTCAGTGACATTTGGCTGATTTCTGGTCACCCTACAGTCTCAGAGGCCGCTCTGAGAATTATGAAACAATTCTCGCTGCGAGAAAATTCATAGCGTCTCCGTACCTAGCTTAACTCTTTAATCTGAGTTTTTTAGTTATGACAGTCTTTAAGAATTCCAAACTTTGCATATATTTCTACCAACCAATTCTTCAGTTAGACAAAAGCTAGAAAGCTTGACAATGCTTAAGATGTTTTCGTCCCTCGTCAATTAATCGGAATTCCTATCAACAATGTGTGAATTATAATACATCCTAGCAAATCTAGTTTCTTTTGTAAGCACGATCGGTGCACGAGTGTCTTGAAGCAGTTAATGAATATTTCTTCGAATATCACGAATGAATCTAAGGAAAGTCTAAAGGAAATGCCACGCCTTCAACAGACAATTTTTAATTTTGAACATGAGTCAAAATGTTATCTTTGCAACCTTTCTTATGTTTAACTAGCCAGCTCTCACAAGTTCAAAGTTATCTTAAAACTTCTGCATATATTCAATGGTTTAAAGCTATATTATTAATTCCTGGCCGCATCTTTAATATATCTAAACTTTTCCAGTTCTCTTAAGTAAACAATGTATCGTCTCTTAAATGCTTTGGGTCTTATGGCAAAATTTCCAGTGTTTCACTTAAATTGCCAAGCGTTCCGCCGAAGTTGCCATAAAACTTCCAACAGAGAGAAAGGACTCTCTCGCTATATTTGGCTCCCTTGCTCTCTGTTTCTCTCGCTCTCTCTCTCTCTCTGTTGGCGCGTGCTCCACATTTCAAAAGCCACAAACTGCTGACAGCTGACGGCACTGGAGATGTCATTTCTCCCAAACTCCCAGCGAGCCGCCAACGTGGTGGCAACGCGATTTACGAGCCACGACGATGGAAACGAAGTGCGAAAGCCAAAAGGCAGCCGCCAAAGGGAAACACCAACAACATGAGCCAAGAGGACCTGCCTCAACAAAACAGCGGGAAGCAGCGAGGCAACACCAGGCAACTTTTGCCGGCCGGCTGAACAATAAATTAGTGAGCAAAGCCAAAGGCAACTCAAAATGCCTGGGAAAGCGCCACTTAGGAATTTCGTTTGAGAGCATTTTTGGGAATATGTTACATTTTTCAAAATACATTTTCAGCCCGGGACCAAAACATACGCTTTCCATTTAGAACAAACACTAGAGAAACTAGAATAAATGTATAAAATGATTAATAAAAAAAATTTTAATTTGTTTACTTCCAAAGTATAAAATGGTCGTGTTCTCATTGCTGTTTTATCCCAGAATAAACGCTTTCTTTCCTCCCACAAGTGGCACAAAGTGGCTCACTTTTTTCCGAGATGAGTTGAGAATGCGATGGGAAAGCGTCTTCGCTGAAAAGTAGGCCAGCTACCCCAGAAGATCCTTTTTAGTAACTGTATAAAATGACAATGGAAATATGTATATTAAACTGTGTATTGGCAATATTTAAACAAATGGCCAGCCTTCAAAAATGTACAATTGTAGTCAAGACTATTACTACGTCTACACACACCAAATATATCATGCTTAATACCCTTTACAGTATGCTACACTATATGAAATTAATCATTTTAGCTGAATATTTATTTTATACTTGTCTTCACGGCCAAAACTGACTAGCAATGGCTTCAAATAATAGATAATAACTTAAAAAAAAAAAGTTTGCAGACTTTGAAGGGCATTAATCACGAATAATTGGGTGTGTACAAACATAGTCTATGATAAGTAATCATAGGAGAGCGATTTTTAATTTGTTTTAATTTTTTCGAATGAAAAAAAATTGGGTCCAACCCGAGTTCCTCTCAATCGGCCCTATTCCGAATTCCGAGTCGGTTTTCGTGTAAACGTTCGCGACAACGTTTCAACTCATAGCTCAATGCTGACTGGATTTAGTTTGTCATAATGTGGCAACCTTATCTACCAACCGCAGACATTCTCTTACTTTTCAAATAATATTGTAATCTTTAAACTAGAAATACCTACGTTTACACGCAAACCCACTCGACGAACGGCGAAGTTAAAGAAGCTTTATAATGGCTACTCCGAAGAAAAAAATTATAGCCTAGATTACAAATTTCTCTTTCGATAAAATTGCAGTCTTTAAAAAATAGTTTGAAAACACTTCAAATGAGATTGGAAATCTCAAAAACATAATTTATCATCTCTCAAGTTACTTATCAACTTTCCAACAGTTCTCTGTAAAGATGCAGCCAACACTATTTTGCTATGTGAAGAAAAATTAAAAAAAAAATAAGGAATGTATACTTTGGCCGAAGTTTGAATACCCTTGCAGCACATTAATCTAACTAGAAATATATTTTGAGCCTCACTTTTCTATGGAAGCTCTACTATATAGATGTCCGATTTCGATCAAACTTAGTGGAATCATGCCGAAGCCTAACAAAAATTTAAGACTTTTAGAACTTCTTCTTTTTTGACCCATCATTCTTACTGCAGCTATATACTATAGCTAAATAAGCAAATAAATAAATGCCAATTTTAAGAATATTCTCATAATAAGAAATAAAGTCGGTCAAGCCCGACTATAACCTACTCTGTACCATCGAAATTATACGCTCAGCATACGCTGCTACTGTTCTGCAGCAGCGAACAGTCTTTTGATCATAGCTCGGCAACCGATCATCCAATTTTCACCACTTTGGCGGATCGATAAGTAATCCTGATGATTAAATATGTCCAGAAGGTACGAACCATCTATCTTTAAAACTGTGGGAGATATGACGTTTTTTTTCGAAATTGCGGAGGCGGGAGTTGGCGTGGCCAAAATTGAAAATAAACATAATCTGCTAGAAATTCAACTCCAGATTCGAAAACTGGCTTAATAAGGATACCATTTTGGATACATTGGCAGAAGATAAACCCACCACATCAACCGGACGTGCAAAATTATAGAGGAGTGTTGAAATTTCAGAAGAAAAAGGAAACATGCTGATACAACCAATGATTTGACCACGAAACATCGAAATCGCTTTCTCGAAACCGAAATCGCTCTCTCGAAATCGAAATCGCTTTCTAGTAAATATACAAAGGCTAATGAAAAAGTTATGTATCAGATTACAAAATCAGTTGCTGATGTAAGCCCACTGCGACTAAAAAGAATTAAGGACAGCATTCTAACGAATTGTAATCAATATTTTAAGCAAAATTGAAAGAATACATTTTAAAAAACATTTTTAAAATTTTTAGTTACCATAAAACTGATTTTTTCACAAATCTTAGCTTTGATAACTCATAAGTAAGCAACTAGAGCACCTTCTCGAAATGCTTATTTCATAGGTTAAACAATTGTACAATTTAAATTATTCGATTTATTTCAAACTCAAATGTCGCCAATGTGCGGAATATAGCGGAATAAAACTCTAAATAAAATAATTTTTCTTACTTGTGCTTCTTTAGCTTATAGCTCTTTCGAAGCACTTTATTAAGTGATGAAGTTGATATCAGACCTGGTGCTGGTTCGCAGATTCAGCCAATCAAAAAGCAATTCGCACGTAACCAAAAACTGGAGTAGTATTTTTGGCCATCAATATAAGTGCAGAGCTCAGCGAAACCTGCCAAAATTTGTTAGTGCGACCAATTTTAAAAAGTTATTAAACAATTTTACTGAAATTTTGAATTAGTTTGATTGAAAAATACTCTCTACTTTTGTTCTTAAAAAGTAAAATAATGATTCCTTTTAACGAGAAAAGGTCTTATCCAATCTCTAGGACCTTTTTTTACAGCAAAAAAAGTGCTCTCATTTTCAGAAAAATTATGATTTCTGTTAATAACTGAATGGAGAAACAAACAGACTATTTTGAGAATATTATGAATTTACTTAAAAGAATTGTAGTTTTCTTCTAATTTTTTGTAATTTTTAAAGGTAAGAATCAAATGAGGTCACAGAAAAACATGAACAACCGAAGAAAAGTCGATGCAAATATAAGTGTTTCTTTACAATATCTCGAAAATTCATTATTTTTAATGCTAGTAACTGCACACAATTGGTCCCAGCTTAGGTACTCATCTGTTTATTTTCCGTACCTTATTTTCTTGAAAGAAATGTGAGCTGAGAAATATAAGTAAAGTAGAAAAACTTGTTTAATTTAAGGACTAACCTTTACCAAATTTTGTAAATAAGCTACCAAATTTCTTAGCTGATGAGGGACCTTTTTATCATCATTCATTTAAGTATTATGTATTCTTGAACATTTTTTAGTTGGCAGGAGCTCCTCTCGAATAAAACTCTCGCCTGAGCACCGACCCTGCGCCTGAAAAATTGAGTATCTTGTGTAGTCGCAGTTGGCCGCAGATCATATTGGACATTTAACAATCACATGACAACATAGTAATTTAAAAAAAAAATAGAGGAAAGTTAACTTCGGCTCGGCCGAAGTTTGTATACCCTTGCAGCACGTTTTCTAACTAATTTGAAGGACATATCCACTGAAAACAAACAAGTTTTTCTCAATAAGACTACTTTTCGAACTTTACTTTTCTATGACAGCTATACCATATATACGTCCGATTCCGACCAAACTTGGCAGAATTATGGAGAAGCATAGAAAACTAGTAAATACGGAGTTTGGAGACGATTGCATAAAAAACAAAAAAGTTTTTTCACTAGAACTAGTTTTTCGACCGATCGTTCCTATGGCAGCTATATCCGTCATCCGATCCGGCCGGTTCCGACAAATGTGCATCGTATTTCGACCAGAAGACTTCGTGCACAGTTTGGTGGCGATAGCTTTAAAACTCACGGAGGAGATAGCATAGAAACAGACGGACAGATGGACGGACATGGCTATATCGACTCAGCTCGTCATGCTGACCAAGCATATATATACTTTATCGGTATATACTGTTCCAGGCAACAGTAAGAAGCATTATGTGTTATGCTGCTGATATTTGGGGCTTTTTTCGATTTGAAGATGTTGAACGCTTGTTGACATTTTTTATCAAAAAAGTTTTTAAGCTACCGCAGAATACGCCAAATTATGCGATTTTTATAGAAACTGGCCTTCCAACCCTGTATACGTACACACTGCAACTGCATTTCAACTATGTAGCCAAGGTCATGAATATGTCTGAGAAAAGACTGCCTAAGCAAATAATGAATCAACTGCTCCATGGAAAAGATCAGTTTTTTAATGACTGGACCACCATTTCAAACAACTGCGGGTTTAACTTTGATTGGGACAACATACAAGGATGGCGTCAGACACAATCTGAAATAATAAGAAGGCTTTGCGAAGATGAGCGTCAACTTTTTATAAATCAAGCAAGACAGAGCACTGAAAGGTCCACATACAAAAAGCTGACTTACAACCTGGGTCAATCCAACTATTTCCAAGATAACCTCGGAACAAACAGCATAAGCAACATTTTTAAGGCGAGGTGTGAAATGATTCCATTAAACTTTAGGCCTCACAGAAGAGACTTAGATGAAATCTGCAGCCTTTGTAATATGCGGGAGAAGGAAAACATAGAACATTTTATCGGCATTTGTCCCATCCTTAGAGAGGTGCGATATCTCCACTTCCATCGCATCACCTTAAACGAGACGGAACTTCGAAATATTTTAAATGGAGATAATTGGCGCATCCAAGCTTCATTTATAGCAGAAGCAACAAAATATAGGCGACAAATTATAAATGAAGATTTTTAAGTTATTTTTGTTTCATCGTTATTTCTTTCAAAGATAGTCTGTAGAGCCGTCCTCATTGACGGAAGATCCACTATCTAGTCAAATGAAAGGCGACTCTCAGACGAATTAGATAATGATTGTTTTTTTAAAATACTAGTATCAACTGACGGTTTTAAATAAACCATAGTTGTGCATCTTTTATCGTTTTTATTAATGTAAAGCCAGTTATAGTCTGTATATACTATTATAAATCTTTTACCTTTACTAAATAAAAACATACTACTACTACTACTACTACTACTACTACTTTATCGGAAATGCTTCATTCTATGCGTTACACACATCTGGACAATTTCAATATACTCTCTGCAAGGGTATAAAAATTCTACAGCAAATACCCACGAATATCGAAAGTTCTGGTCCAAGGAAATCTTACGTAGGCAGTTTTCAAGTATTTAGTGGTATAGTCCACAGGTCACAATCTAAAATATCCAAGGGCGTAGCCAGCTTTCGGCGAAGGGGGGGGGCAAAACAATTTTTCCAGCCCTTAAAACTCCAAAAACTTCCAAAAAGTAACCGTAAATTTTTACAAGCCAATTGAAATTATTTAAGGGGGGGGCAACGGCCCCCCCCCTGCCCCCCCCCTGGCTTCACCCTTGAAAATATCACAGATAACACAAAAAAATCATCAAAATCAAAAATCTAAACAGCGCAAACGCTGAGCAGGCTTCAAGCGATCCTGTTTTTTGGGATTAAAAAAAAGTTTGGAGTAAAATCAATCGAGGACGGATCAAGACCGTTTCGGACTGATTTTTATACCCGTTACTCGTAGAGTAAAAAGGGTATAATAAAGTCGTGCAAATGTATGTAACAGGCAGAAGGAAGCATCTCCGATATCATAAAGTATATATATTCTTCATCAGCATCAACAGCTGAGTCGATGTAGCCATGTATGAACACCTAGATCTCAGAGACTAGAAGAGCTAGAGCAACCAAATTTTAGATGTAAGCTAGTATTGTCTGTAGGCAGATCAAGTTTGTTTCAAATTTTGGCCACGCCCCCTCCCGCCCCCGCAATAAAAAATGTTTAATAACTCCCACAATTTTCAAGATATCGAGCTCAGATTTTGCACATAGACTATGTGGCCAACATCTACAATCTCACGAATTTTCAAAAGGATCGGATAATAAATGGCCGAGTTAAAAAAATGTTGCCCACTTATCCGAGCCGCATGAGGTTATTAAACACTAATTGAACTGAGTAACGGGTATTTCGAAGTCGGGCAGGGCCGACTTTAACTTACGCTCTCGTTTTTGAGTGTAGCTATAAATAAAATCACTTTTCTTCCGCTTAGTTATAGTAAAGGTAACCTTAGATCAAATTTGGCAATGCACATAAAAAGGCTCGGAAGAGCTTAATGATGCACGTGCCGAAACATATGTTGCGATTGACTGCTCACAGCTGATCAGTTGATCAAGTCAATCAAAACAGAACCTATCGTTAAGCTCAGTGCGGTATTAGTAGTAGATGGAGACTGAATTTGGGGCCAACTATCACTTTCAAAATTGAACTAAACGACGCTAGATCAATCAACTCAAAAAAGTCTCCAATGTGATTAAAAAAATTTTAAAAATGTATTCTGGGATCTTGGTTTTAAAATTCGCAGATTTGTTTGCAATAGTTTATTTTGAAGTCAAGAAATAAAACTTGAAGATTTTATCAGAGTTTCCACAGAGGGTCAAAGTAACATTTCTAAGAATATTTAGATACAATTACCAAAAATCTAGACGTGGCGGACCATTTTCGAAAACAGATTCGGGTTCGGCAAACAAAATCACACTGAACTACCACCAACCGATTAACATACTGAATCTTGTTTATTTGTTTATTTTAAATAAAATAAAAATAGATGACATGCCCCTACTCACATCGGTTGGCCGACGACGTAGAATTACAAATTTGATGCAGACAAAGTTATTTTTGTTTCAACGTTATTTCTTTCAAAGATAGTCTGTAGAGCCGTCCTCATTGACGGAAGATCCACTATCTCGTGACGAACGGGGAAGGTGGGTGGAGTAGTCAACTGAAAGGCGACTCTCAGACGAATTAGATAATGATTGTTTTTTAAAAATACTAGTATCAACTGACGGTTTTAAATAAACCATAGTTGTGCATCTTTTATCGTTTTTATACCCTGTTCCCATTGAAAATGGGAAAAGGGGGATCATGAAGTTGTGCGAATGTATGTAACAGGGAGAAGGAAAATTTTCCGACCCCATAAAGTATATATATTCTTGATCAGCATGAACAGCCGAGTCGATATAGCCATGTCCGTCTGTCCGTCTGTCCATCTGTCCGTCCGTCCGTCTGTCCGTCTGTCTGTCTGTATGAACGCGTCGATCTCAGAGACTATAAGAGATAGAGCCACAAATTTTTGCACGAAGGTAGATTTATGCTGTACGCAGATCAAGTTTGTTTCAGATTTGAAAAATTCCACCCCGTCCCCCTTTTATTCCCAAAAAACCTAGACCTCCTCTATAAATCCAAGACCTAAAAAGCCGTCAGATCCACAATTTTCAAGTTAGAGCCTCGTGGTTTAGTATACATCAAGCTAGGCTCAATATCTATCTATTCTGAATCAGATCGGACCAAAAACACCGGAGTTATAAGCGAAACAGTTGAGCTGATAAAAGCAGCCCCCCAGTTGTTGATCAGGACTAGAAAAGTATTGCCTACATTTAGGATGACATCTTCAAAAATTCAAAAACAAATAAATGAAAATAAATGAACAGGGTATTTTGTTGTCGGGAAACTCGACTGCAGCGCCCTTACTTGTTATTAATGTAAAGCCAGTTATAATCTGTATATACTATTATAAATCTTTTACCTTTACTAAATAAAAACATACTACTACTACTACTACTACTACTTTATCGGAAATGCTTCCTTCTATGCGTTACACACATCTGGACAATTTCAATATACTCTCTGCAAGGGTATACAAATTCTACAGCAAATACCCACGAATATCGAAAGTTCTGGTCCAAGGAAATCTTACGTAGGCAGTTTTCAAGTATTTAGTGGTATAGTCCACAGGTCACAATCCAAAATATCACAGATATCACAGATAACACAAAAAAATCATAAATCAGGATTGAAAACAGCGCAATCGCTGAGCAGGCTTCAAGCGATCCTGTTTTTTGGGATTAAAAAAAAGTTTGGAGTAAAATCAATCGAGGACGGCTCAAGACCGTTTCGGACTGATTTTTATACCCGTTCCTCGTAGAGTAAAAAGGGTATACTAAAGTCGTGCAAATGTATGTAACAGGCAGAAGGAAGCATCTCCGATATCATAAAGTATATATATTCTTCATCAGCATCAACAGCTGAGTCGATATAGCCATGTCCGTCCGTCCGTCTGTATGAACACCTAGATCTCAGAGACTAGAAGAGCTAGAGCAACCAAATTTTAGATGTAAGCTAGTATTGTCTGTAGGCAGATCAAGTTTGTTTCAAATTTTGGCCACGCCCCCTCCCGCCCCCGCAATAAAAAATGTTTAATAACTTCCACAATTTTCAAGATATCGAGCTCAGATTTTGCACATAGACTATGTGGCCAACATCTACAATCTCGCGAATTTTCAAAAGGATTGGATAATACATGGCCGAGTTAAAAAAATGTTGCACACTTATCCGAGCCGCATGAGTTTATTAAACACTAATTGAACTGAGTAACGGTTATTTCGAAGTCGGGCAGGGCCGACTTTAACTTACGCTCTCGTTTTTGAGTGTAGCTATAAATAAAATCACTTTTCTTCCGCTTAGTTATAGTAAAGGTAACCTTAGATAAAATTTGGCAATGCACATAAAAAGGCTCGGAAGAGCTTAATGATGCACGTGCCGAAACATATGTTGCGATTGACTGCTCACAGCTGATCAGTTGATCAAGTCAATCAAAACAGAACCTATCGTTAAGCTCAGTGCGGTATTAGTAGTAGATGGAGACTGAATTTGGGGCAAACTATCACTTTCAAAATTGAACTAAACGACGCTAGATCAATCAACTCAAAAAAGTCTCCAATGTGATTAAAAAAATTTTAAAAATGTATTCTGGGATCTTGGTTTTAAAATTCGCAGATTTGTTTGCAATAGTTTATTTTGAAGTCAAGAAATAAAACTTGAAGATTTTATCAGAGTTTCCACAGAGGGTCAAAGTAACATTTCTAAGAATATTTAGATACAATTACCAAAAATCTAGACGTGGCGGACCATTTTCGAAAACAGATTCGGGTTCGGCAAACAAAATCACACTGAACTACCACCAACCGATTAATATACTGAATCTTGTTTATTTGTTTATTTTAAATAAAATAAAAAAATAGATGACATGCCCCTACTCACATCGGTTGGCCGACGACGTAGAATTACAAATTTGATGCAGACAAAGTAGATAAAAGATTACGGGAATTGGTATAGTGGGAGCAATGAAATGACAGTATGAGGTATAGGTCATTATAGTTATCACACAGGATTCGGAAAGGATCGTGAAGGGCGTAATTTGATCTGCACACTTGCAAAGACAATGGGGGAAAACTGCGAATTGCTCTGCAGGGTACGTTCCAGTTCAGAAGACTTAAGAGGAGAGATGAATCAACATCACCAGCAACCAGTTTATGCAGAAAAATCACACCGTGACTAGTCCTACGGTCTTTTGGAGTTCAAGAGACGTAGCCTATCTAAATAGGGAGGCAAACGGCAACCAGCATCCCAGTTTAGTCCCCTAAGCTGCTGCCCCTAAGAAACTGGTTTTGAACCGACTCCAATAAATCCTGATAGTAACTATGTTGAGGTGACCAAATGCACGAGCAATACTCTAGCGATGGACGAAAAAGGACACATAAAGTAGCCTTGTTGTGTAAGGATCAGCAAACTCCTTTGACCAACGCTTTATGAAACCCAGCAAAGTCTTACCTTTGTTGGATAAGACAGAAGCAAAGCTTGTGATCGAATAATACCCTCAGACCCACAACTGAAATAATGCGGTCTTGTGCTCTTTGCTCAAAACAGTAGGTATGCAGAGTGGGCTTAGTGCGGTAAAACGACATGAACTTACATTTGTCATGATTGAGATAGAGTATATTAATGTTGCACCAAGATTGAAAATTATCAAGGTCATGTTGAATACATTTATACGAAAATGGAGATAGTTTAACATCATCTCAACTTGAGCTGACCTAACAACCTGAGGAAGATCATTGATAAATAAACCAAACAGCAATGGTCCAAGGTGACTACCTTGAGGTACACCAGAGGTAACACATACTATCTCAAATGGTGTATCATTAAAAATGTCTCGTTGTTTTCTACTTAAAAGATAGGAAGATATCCCCACTATTAAAGTTGGTGGAAATCCCAGGTAAGATAGTTTATGAATAAGAATTGATTGATTGTCCGAGTCAGAAGCTTTATTAAAGCCAGTGAAGATGAGGTCAGTCTGTAATTGATTAAGAGAGCCACGACTAATTGTGTTCGAAAATTCCAGGAGATTTGTCGTAGTAGACCGGCTTTTAATAAAACCGTGCTGACAAGGCGAGATGAGTGATCGGCATTGATGCTGCAGACCAATTTTTCAAAAAAATTAGGAATAGCGCTAAGTTTTGCTATGCCACGATAATTCCCGATGTCCGACTTGTCGCCCTTTTTGTGCAACGGGTTGATAAAAGATTCCTTCCATATGGGCGGAAAATAGCATTGGTCAATTGGCATTTAAAAAAGTCTTGTTAATGGCTGTGAAAGGGAGCTAGCGCCATTTTTAACAACACAGCTAGGAATCTTGTCAGGACCCGGAGCAAACGAATAATTTATGGTTGAAAGACACCGAAAAACGTCAGATTCGTAAACTACAGGCTTAAATATGGAATCTGTATAAGGTAATGTATAAGGATATTTAAAGTTAGGATCAAGGTGTTGCCCAGTGTTATATGTACTCGTTACAAGTTTGATTGTATTCGTTTTAAGATTGCTCGTGAATAAAACACATTGATCTTTAGCAAGATTTTGGAAGTTGCAGCAATCCAAATCCAGTTTAGCATAAATTAATTTAAATACAGTAGCTTCTTGCTGTATATTTTCTTGCTTTCATTTCTAGCCTCTGCTTTAAGGCTAAAAAGAGAAGACGCGCCATTTTCAACAGTTAAAGTACATGGCTTATCGCTAAATTCTTATAAACCCCACTTCTAATAACCACTTGGTATATTCGCCTAAATACACATTCTCGGCACCGTCTAACCACATGCAACCTGAACACGCGAGTTGAGCAACAAGCTGAAAAATTGCTAGTTGTAATCAATGCCCGGTCCATGGGGTACATCCTGCTATCATTCTCCTTCTGCCACGGGGCGCCAAAGCAGAACACACACTAACCAAATTTCATGTATCCAAAAGATTTGACCATGTGGCGAGCAATTGATTTGGCCCCCCCTCGCTCACTCAGCTAACACAACGCACCTACCAGCCCCAGGAGGGTCGCTCTGACCACTGAACGAAAGGCTGCTCCCGCATTTGTAAGCGGATGAACATGAAAACTAAATAAGATTTTAGGCAAATGTGAGTGACAGGACAAGAGAAAGGGGTGAGCAAGGCCCAACGGATTTTGAATAAAAGCTGATTACAAGCAGCGGCCGCAGCAGATGCTCTTCGCTCGAGCTAGGCATTTTTTGCGGCATACTTTTAGGCCGGAGCTGGAAAATCTTTGAGCTAAACTGGTGGGGGGATTGTTGGAAAATTGGTTATTTTTGTACAGAACCGGGGATGCGACTAACTAAAACCTAAGCAGCACACTCTCTAAAACTACTGATATTACCCCAAATGAAAAGAGCCCGTGTCTGAATTGATGTAGAACATTTCCTGCTATTTTTATGAATTTTGACATAGAAGAAACAATTTTGTGCCAAAACTACCGACTAAACTGACATACTTGACAAATACCATTGGCATATAGCAGACGAAACTGCCTTAAGTTTATTATCCTCTCACGAATTGACACACTACAACCTTCGGAACCTAACTAAAATACCCCATAGTACAAGGGTAAGCCAAAAAAAACTTTAAAACTAGCCCCAAACATTCCCTGGCTGTTTCTTTTTTCCCGTTGTTGCTTTACAGTTGTTTTCCCCACATGTCCGTTAGAGAATGAGAACACAAAAATTTAATTAACAATTTAGAGCAACATTTGGGCCACCAAAAAAATGCAGCTACAACGCCAACGCAATGACGTGACCCCAACCAGGGTGCGAGGTGGGGGGACGCCCAACTGCCCTGTTCCCAACAGACAACTGCAGCAGCGCCAAAAACAACTTATCACTCAACAATCAGAGGCAGACCCCGGCCCCGGAACTGGCCAAGTAATTACACGAGAACATGCCAAGTAGGTGCCCGTTCACATGTTAAAGGATTTCGCCCACAGAGATGATGATATTTCCAACTATGATGGCCCGCCACGAGGGGCAGGGGCAGGGGGCAGGGCGGGGGGCAGCTACTACCAAAACCGAAAATCAAAAGCAGCTTACAGATTTTCTTGACTTGTGTGGCCGGGAATTATCCCAAGAAGTGTGTATGCTTCTTTGCAACATATGTATGTAGATGTCCTTGTTGGAGCGCATGGAGACATGTGGCAAATTATAACATTGACCAACCTCGTAGAATAACAAGAATGGGTTAGTTGTTCGTGTAGTTGTTGTTCCTGTTGTTTGTGGCATGTAAACCCGAGCTGTCATAATCAAGGCAAGTTGCCCGCGGGGACCAACAACCAGAATGAGAATGAGAATGTGCATAAGAACAAGAGCTGTGCTGAGCTGTAGCCGAGAACATGTGCTGACTGCTGTTTGTTAGTAGTTTTAAAAAATGAAACGAAACGGAAAAAGAAAACTGAAAGGGTAAGAATCGGGTGGCTTGGCATTAAACTGGAGTTGGCTGCTTGGGGAATGGAGGGACAAAAGATGACTTTCCTACTCGATATCTGTGAAGTACCTGGCTTATCTGCAGTTATGCTGGTATTCAATTCAATTTTTCTCTTTTATTATGGTTTTATTTCCGTGATTGCTGGACGACAAGCATTCAAATTTTTGTTACTGAATCAGGATGCCGACTCAATCGGTTCAGCTGCTTAAACAATCTAGAACTTTACTCAAAACTGATTGAATGAGCCTAAGCCCTACTTACAGCTGATTGAAGTGGTTAGCGTTGCCACTGCCTGGCTTTTCACACAATCGATATACGTTTGTTATCGGCTCTTAGCTATCGGTTTGAATTTTTGTGTTTGTCAAATTTTTTTTGGATTTTTGATCCGACCTTCTCTCCTGCAGCTAGCAACAAGAAGAACTGGAATATTTTACTGGAACATTACCTGCCATAGATTGAATATTCAATAATACTTTAATACTACTTGTCCCTACACAGAGGAAAACAAGAAAGAACGTCGGTCAAGCCCGACTATAAAATTCTCTGTGCCAACGAAATTATACGCTGAAAGCAGCGCTGCTACTGCGCTGCAGCAGCGAACAGTCCTTTGATCATAACACGACACCCGTTCAACCGATCTTTACCTATCCTTTGGCAAATCGATAAATAATTCCGATTACTTCATATGTCTAGAAAGTACGAACCATCTATCTTTAAATATGTGGGAGATATGGCGTCATTCTTAAAATCGAGGGCGGGAAGGGGCATGCCGAATATTAAATCTAAACATGATCTGCCTGCAAGTATAAGAAGCTTTTGTCCCATACACGTCAAACCTCTATATCTTACCATCTAAGATCAGTGCGTTCATACGGACAGACGGACATGACTCGGCTGTTGATGCTGATCAAGAACTTATCTGCTTAATGGGGTCGGAGATGCTTACTTCTTGCTGTTACATACTTTTGCACAAGCTTATTATACTCTGTGTACCTCTGATACACTCAGAATAAAAGGCTTCCGGCGTTCTAGACCAAAAGGGACAGAATTTAAGCCGATTTGTATTTGAAATTTCAACTATGATTCGTTCTTGGGTGTTCTTAAACTGAGTACGAAACATTCTAAATATTGAAATATGTCTGGTAATATTATTGAAATGAGAACAAACGTTCTTGAATCAAGAACATTGACCAAAAAGACCAAAAAGTGAATGTGTATTGGGGTGCGAATATAAAGAGAAGCAAACTATCTCTGACCTGCCCTCATTCACCGGAGGCCAGGCATGACCGTTGCTGCTTAAGAGGTTTGAAGTGGGGTTTCAATATTTTATCGATATATCATGCGGACCAGGCATGACTTTCGGTGCTTGAGATGTTTGAAGTAGAGTTGTCAATATTTTATCGATACATCAAACTTTGACGATGAAAGTTATTCTGAAATGATAGTTTCTGTGTAGATATATCGATAAATCAAACTTTGACCATAAAGGTTATTCCGAAATTATATATTTGGTGTCGATATATCGTTCTAGTTGATAAAACCGTTGAAAAGATCAGATAGAACGACCACTGGTCTGGTCTGAACTGGTCTGTAGTAGTCTTATGGGATAGACGTTCTTTAATATCTTTTCAGTTTTTGTGTAAGCTTGGGAAAACATCGATATTATCGATATATCGATGTTCTTTGGGCTCGATATATCAAGTATCGATATAAAAAATTTAGGATTTTTGAGAAATATCGACTACCCTAGTTTGAAGCCTTGTTGTTAAT
>JAWNNO010005368.1:0-16535 GCA_035044985.1 Lordiphosa fenestrarum | reverse complement strand
GAGGAGACCGCCAACGCCACATCGGCGGGCCCTTCCTCCAAGATTAAAAGGAGCGCCGCCGAAGCAATCTTGATCTTGCGCAAGTTCCTTTTCAGTAAGCCCATGCCAAACGTGTGGCCTCGACCCATAACCCTGAGCTTAAGAGTCTCATGCAAAGAAAAAATTTTCTTTTTCCGGGCTTTACCCTGCTGTCTCCTTAGAACTTGTAGGGAATACTTGTGCAGTGTCGTGTTGATTAAGTGGCTTGAGTCGAAAGTCTCATTATTTGGACATTGATGCCTAATATAGGTCTTTGGTGTGGTATACGCCAATACATTGCCCGGAACAATATCCTACATCATACAGAGAGTTGCCCTTCTTTTTAAAGATTATGGATTTTACTCTATAAGGGCCTAGTTTGGCATTATAACCTTCAGCTAAATTGCTCTGCTTATAATTCTTTCTTTCTTTCTTTTATACTACCTGTCTCACGGCATATTCTACCTTTCTGCAACGGGTATTATACACCTTCTCCCCCTATCGGTGCGTACGCTCGAGTTCCCGGCCAATTTTCTGTCTGATTAGTTGAGGCTTGTCAGATAAAAACAAATTCTTGTTCGCCAGATTGGATTCCACCTAGTCGTCGTAGGATAGGATAAACACTGCCATGTGCCACCATCCTGTTCCCAAACATGGCATAGTATAGCTCCAAACTAATCGCGGAATGCCAGGCACTCCTCTGGGAGCAAGCGATGTCTCTGAGATGTGAGTCCCAGCTCTTCTGATCTCCTTCAATTGAACTTCCCAAAATTTGTAAGACTGACTGTCTTACAAGTTCCGAAGCATTCGCTTGCGGAGAGTAAAACCCTGTCCTCACGTGCCGAATCTCATATCTGCTAAGTAACTCTGCAAATTTTTGAGATACCAACTGCTTGCCGTTATCAGAGTGTATGAATTCGGGCACCCCAAATTGAAGGTAAATTTGTGTTTCCAAGAACCGTACTTCCACGTCTGCCACTGAATTGCACATTGGCTGCAACCTTTTGGTTGAGTATACATTGGACTAAAGTCTTGTAACCTTCGGAATTGAATGCGGGTGATCGTAAGTCGGAAGACTTACAGGTCTCCTTTGACGAGACGGGTGGTTTAAGTTCATCCATGTGAACCCTTGACATCGCATCTAGGACGACGTTTAGTGCCGCTTTACGATGTTCTATTACAAAGTCAAAGGCCTGTAGCTTTAGGCTCCAACGACCTACAATTCTTTTTGCCCCATGAGCCATTTCAGGCTCGCATGGTCAGTGATGACTTTAAGCGACATACCCTCCACATAAGGTCTAATTTTTTAGATACTTAGGATGGCCGCGTAGCACTCAGCTCAGTAATACTATAGTTTCGCTGAGCCTTGTTGAGCTTAGCCGACATATAAGCTATCGGATGTTCTCCTCCGTCTTCCGCCAATTGGTACAGAACCCCCACTCTGTCGGTTGATGCATCACACTGGACAACAAAGGTTTTTTTTTAAATCAGGAGTAGTCAATACTGGGGCAGACATCATGGTCACTTTCTAAGAATTAAAAGCCTTCCATCCCTCGTCTCCTAACTCAAACTTTTTAAGACGATCCTTTTTTAAACAATCATGACTATGAACCTACGATACCACCCAGTCATTCCTAAGAATCTGCGCAGCTGTTTGGCACTCGTTGGAACCGGAAACTGTTGGATGGACTGAATTTTAGCCTCGTCTGTTTTGATACAACCACCTCCCACTACATACCCCAGGTATCTGGCTTAACTGTATCAAAACTTACTCTTATCCACGTTAATGGTTAGATTCGCTTTGGTTAGACAATCACTGACTTGCCTAAGCATATCCAGGAGTTCAGCGAAAGTTGGAGAACAAACCAACAAGTCGTCTAAGTAGACAAAGACATTCTGTCGGAGTCGCGATGGAATAACTTTGTTCATTAGCTGACACATCCCAGCGGAGCAAATCGACATTACATAATGGATTACTCCTTCATTACTTTCCCTTCAGTATGACAGAAATTGTCCCATACAGTCTGGTTTACTTTCCAATATGCATGGCTGCTTTGTAAACGGGGTGGCCACAACCAGCATTACAGGTAATAAAAGATGTATGCTAGAGCCGAACTGCCATCGGATTTCCATTACAATTTGATAGCCCCTTTCCACAGTACCGGAAATGAAATGGTACCAAGCACCTGGTTTTCGCCTCCGGTGGCGGTACACACCCGCAACGATTTTCTAGAAACCTTTCGGTCCCTCGGCCTATACAGTTCACCGCCGCGCCAGAGTCTAATAATACCGTTATCTCTCCGTCATCCCAGGCTTTATTACCGACTGCAGCGATGACGTTCCTCTGAGTCTCTCGTGCTCTTCCCCATTTCTGATGTAGTTTATGGAGTTTCCTTTTTCTTGAGGTCGAATGACTAATCTGTTCGACTTTCCCCTCTCCGTTAAAAAAACACGCTCCCTAGCCGCTTCAAACTCTACTTTCCTTTGATGTAGGCTTTTGGAAGGATTAATTTGTTTCGGGTAAGAGTTATTCATTGGAGTGGTTATTGTCTCGGGGCAGGCCTGGTCTGACCAGGGTTCCCCTGGCAGACTGGGTCTAACAACGACGGATCCAGGGAGCGGTAAGAATCATTCTTTCCACAGGCAAAACAATGCGTTTATGGCATCTTCCATCCCTCTGATCGGACCCTTACTTGCTATAAAAATCCCCTGGCCTACCACATGTAAAGCATAGATAAAGATGGAACGGTGACAGGCAAAACTGACTTCCGGCCTGGTCCTTGGTCGTTTGAATGCTTTTAGCTCCCCCCTGTGCATGATCTCGGCTGTGACCCCGGTAGAGACACCGGCTCGCTGGGTCTTGTGTAAGGCCTCGATAGAGATTTCTGAGTCCCTTACACCGACGTTTTGCCATTCAAAGACCTCATTGACCTGCCGCTGTATCGCCTGTCTTTTCTTGAGCCATTTCTCCACTTTGACCCCTTCTTTCTTGAAGGTTGCCAAAGCTTGGACAGGCGATGCCAACAAGAAACTCCCCATCTGTGTATTCAGGTTTTTCTTTAGTATTTCGACGAAACTTACCTCTGGGATCTTCGTCCTCAGTTTAAAATGAAGATTGTGCATTTCCGATAAGAAATCTTCAAAACCTTCATTATAAGCCTGTCTACGTTCCATTATTTCCTTAATGGTCACGTAGTTATTATCTGAGGTCGAAAATGCTCGATTCATCTCTATTGCATGAGCGAGTGAATGCCGAAATCTAGGACATGCTCTTTATCCTCCATCAACTGCCAATACCACTTGACAGCCGCCCCGGTCAGCAGACAGTGGAATTCTCTAAAGAGCTGCCCGGCAGTAGAGCTCTTGCATCCCGCTCCTCCCGAAAAAGGAAGCTCTCAACTGTCATCCCTTTTCCAGTCCCGTCAAACTTAATGTTCCAACGATCCAGTCCAACCAGTCAGGGAATATCCCACCTACCCGAAGCGTCTGAAAACGATCTTCTTCCGGTTTCATTTGACTGTCCGTTGGAATTTTGGTCCCCACGGAGTGGAAGTTCTGAACCTCGCAAGATCTGCCTTTGTGAAGGTTGAGGCCCATACCGAGTAGCCGGTTCAGGGTGAACCTGGTTCCCGGTCCCTTGCTGAGGGCTTGGGAGGCGCATCTGTGCAGTTTGTTGCCGAAGTCCCTCATGTGTTTTGATCGGGGTTGAAATGGCGATCTGGCTTTTGTCTTCTGATGTCCCACCGACCGAGTTCCGGTTGAATCCCATCCAAGACGACTCCATATCTGCCACCCGGTTCTTAACTCCTGCATTTGAGCCCTGAAATTGGCTTTCTAGGTGGTTAACTAAGTAGCCAAATCAGCATTTTGCAAAGCAAGCCCCGCTAGCATCCTTTCCAGTCTCTCTTCGTGCCCATTCTTTGTAGTGTCCGTTCCCGGACCACTCGGAGCTAGGCTACATCGAGCTTGTGGAGGTCCTAGATCAAGACCTCCCAAGGCACCTTCTTCTTCTTCCATATCACTTGGGGATCTTACGCGTTCTGGTTCGTGGTTATGACGGCCGGTTCGTCCCGAGGTAGAGGGCGACTGATTGTCACTATCTCTCTGAAAAATCTCAGAGGGATACGACACCTCCGCGTCGGCCGAGCGCCTTGCGCTAGCAAAGGAGGCAGCTACAGCGCTTGAGATGCTCCGAGTGACACGAGGCGGCGGCAGTCGTATTGTTACCTTCTTCCTGGTACCCATAAATCTTCGAATAGTGTATACCTCACTCAACTGTAGTGATTCTAACCAATATTATCCCTATTCGTTCTATCTCTATTACCTACTATTCATATTTTTCCTATTCTATCATTTAACAAATAGCTATTTCCATTCTTTCCAACCTGGTTCCTAAATGTAATCCAATCTGAATATATATTTCTATTCTTTCTGACCTAGTTTGTAAGCAACCCAATCGATCCTATATCTATTTCTAGTTAGAGATAGATATAAAAATAATTTTCAAAGCAGACAAAAGCTTTCCTATTTGGACATCACGAATGATGACAATTACCATGCTTATATATATATATAGAAGAAATTTTAGGTTTGTTTTCAGAAAATTTCAATGTACGGAACAACATTGGGGTGTTGGATAAGGTAACTTCCCAGGGTTCTGTCCAAACTTACGCCCCCAAAAATAAAATAGAATATCTGCGGACCCATAAGCTCTTCAGTGCTCCACCGGAGTCGCCTGCTTCGTTGGGGTTTAGTGCAGATGCCCTAACTAGTGTCACCAAAGAAACCTCCCTTTGTTAATTAGTCTTATTTATTTAAAATTGGATTATTATTTCAAAAATAGTTAGTATATATTATCCCTTTCTCGGAGAAAGTTTTACTCTTGGTAACTTCTTATGCCTATCTCCACCGGAGTATTAGGCTATATGTCCGTATTCCCCACCCTCCCGTCGTGGAATATTTCGGACACGAGCCTCTCAGCCGGCCTAGCATTTACCTAGCTCGGCGGCGGTGTCGGCCGAAGATGTTACCCTGTCCACCCCCATTTCCGTATAAAGAACCTCGCTGAGAGATTCTCTCAGCTGGCCTGGCATTTACCTAGCTCGGCGGCGGCAATCGACCCAGTCAGGCTCACCTGTTCTCTCCCCTACCCCCCTGTCTGAGAACATTTGCTAGAGCTAGCCACTAACCAACTCTTGTTCGATGCCAATTTATAGGGCCGCTACTCTACTCCTATTCGTTACCCCCCATGGACGCAAACCTCTCAGCCGGCCTGGCCTTTACCTAGCTCTGCGGGTGCGTCGGGCAGAAAAGGTAAGACACAAAACATTTTTACGTTGCGAAAACAAAAGTCGGTCTGCGCGCGTTGGTCAACAGAAATAGGTGGGTTATTGTCGTACTCACCACCAAAATGTCAAGCCTACGTCTGGCATATAGTAGATATTGAGCTCGAGAATAAGCTGCCCTTGTGGCCAACTGTAAATGAACTGTGAACAATCTCACCAGTTCCTTCAGGAAGACTGACAAAAATATTAAATTTTTCGTGCCGTGTGTGATAAAAACAAAGATTCGTCTGTCCGTACTGTTCTATCTGCCCCAACCTGGTCAACAAGTTGATCCCAAGCGGAGTCGGCATATTAATCGTCGTGCCCCGGCTAACCTTACCCCTTTTTTTCCTACCAACACCCCTCAACTAGTTCATTAAGCACACATAGTTATTTTAATGCTCACATACCATTTTAGATTTTGTTAAAAATAAAAAAAATCAGAGATACATCAGATCCAGATGGGAACCGTATGTACATCGCAACCCGAGTTGAGACTTACGCAGCTTCCAAATGAGGCCACGCTCTGTTGGATCGTGCATAAGCACGAACTTACAAAGATCAAACGATAAAAACTTAAAGATAGGTAATTATTAACTTATACAAAAGACATTCAAGTAAGAACCAATGGGCAAATCACCAGAAAGATGTCTTAGGGAACTCTAATGGGAAGGAAGGAGTCAAAACAAAGAAAGAACACAAAAATCTCTTCTGTATTGTAATTAAATTAATTTAACTATCAACAATACAAGAGGCACATTCAACAAAATAAAAATAATAAAAAGGGGAAAAAAAATAGAGGAAAGTTAACTTCGGCTCGGCCAACCGATCGTTCCTATGGCAGCTATATGACCAGAAGACTTTGTGCAAAGTTTGGTGGCGATAGCTTTAAAACTGACGGAGGAGATAGCACAGAAATAGACGGACATGGCTATATCGACTCAGCTCGTCATGCTGATCAAGAATATATATACTTTAAGTGGTCGGAAATGCTTCCTTCTATGCGTTAAAAACATCTGGACAATTTCAATATACCCTCTGCAAGGGTATAAAAAGGAAGGAAAACACAGAACGACACAAAAAAAATGTATAAAAAATTTATAAAAATGTGTATATAAAATATGCTCTGAATACATTTAAAAAAAAAACAATATGAAAAAAAAAAAATTTCTCCGGACTAGTTGGTCACTTACCCTTTTACATCCCTTGATGAAAGCGCTTTCATGTTGCTGGGGGGTGTGTTACAAAAGTTTGTAAACAAACACAGAACAAAAAAAATGTTTATCAATGAGTTAACTAGGCTTCTTTGGACAACCCCAAGCGGACAAAAAAGAAAAAAAAATTGAAATGGGCGACAAATAGATTTAATTAAACAAAACATACAAAAAAACTTAAGAACGAACCGAGGCATAGGAAATAGATCGGCCGTGTTAATATATCTCCGTTTTAAGGAGTGTTTTAAAGAAGATACAATTTAGAGCCAATTGAGCTGCCGCTTTAATGAACAACACCACTATCCAAAACGTTAGGTCTTCTATGTGACCTGTATGGTCGACTACTTGCACACTATTTACGACATTAGCCGTATTATCGGAGGCTTTCGACTCCTTACCTCCCATTTAATATGCAGGCAAAACGAGCACAATGGTAGGGGAAAACTTAAATCAAAATTATTAGGAAAAAAAATCTGAACTATTAGGTCTAGGTTAGGTTGAGATGGTAGGAGCGGTGATGCTCATTCACTTAGACCAAAAATAGGTGCTTTTTGATACCATATAACCCCTAATTTTACTTTTAGACAGTAAAGGGAGGGTCATCTCTTCTAAACCACTTTGAAAGTAGCACAAATTTAAGTAATAAAGTAATCTCTATTTTAGAAACTGCTAAAATTTCGAAATCGTCTCCTACTGAGCGCTGGACAGTGATATAGGAGATACTGAGACGCTTTCTTCTTCATCAACTGAGCAACAGCTTCTGCAGTAGTCATTGTGGCTGATGCCAAGTCTAGCGGCAGGCCTGCATATAAGGCAGTGTCCTGTGAGAATTCCTACGAGTAGGGAGACATTCTGTCTACCTATACGCAGTAGTGTTAAAGTTCTGTTAAAGTTGAGAGTGGGCCACGTGAGCCTAGAGATTTCACAAGAGTGAATTGATCTCCAGCGGTTCGTGGCCATTTTGAGGGTAGATTCCCTTATTTTTAGTTTAAAAGACGCAATAGGCACCCCAATCGTGCTCTTATCCGGTAGGAGCTGGGTTGTAGTGCCAAGTCTAGCGAGTCGGTCGGCTGTCTCATTGCCCTCGATGTTGCGGTGTCCAGGCACCCATACGAGACGTATTTTAAAGTGCTGAGCCATCTCATTTAGAGATTTGCGGCACTCAGTAAGTGTTTTTGCATTGTTAGTGTTTCCGTCAAGGGCCTTTAAAGCAGCTTGACTATCTGAGAAAATAAAAACATTTCCTTCCTTGACCACGAGTTCTTTCAGATGGTTGGAAAAGCCCCACTTACGGCCAATGGGGCGCTTGCACGAGTACAGTGCGGTGGTCGCTTTTTTGACCCTTTCCAGAATGTTTTCATTCCAATATAGTTTTTTGTCAAGTACTACACCAAGATATTTAGCAGTGTCGCTAAATTCTAGTGCTAAGTTATTTAATCGAGGGGGGATCAAGTTTGGAAGTTTGTATTTCCTGATGAAAAGCACAAGTTCTGTCTTTGTTGAGTTGACCCCAAGGCCACAAGCAGCTGTCCACTCTGCGAGTGTCGCTAACGCATCCTGCATTAAGTTGCATAAGGTTTGGGGAAATTTGCCCCTGCTTAATATGACGACATTATTATACACTATTAGGTCTAAAAAAACTAAAATATTTATTATTTAAACTATAACTATTCTGTCATCGCTCTGCAATCCGATAGCGTATAGTAAACCAGCATTGATAAACTTTGATAGATCAGAACATATTCCAGAAATGGGGTGGTTAGACACCAGGTTCTAATATCTTGGCTCTGAACAGCTCCTGGCCAACGATTTATTTACTATTTATTTGTGAGCAGCTCCGTGGTAAAAAATAGCGTATGTGTATTTTTCCCGCTCTATTTGGAGGCTTTTTTTTGAGCTTCAATCTGTTTTAACTCATAACTATTATTTTCGGTCCCTGTTATAAGCCACACAGGGCCAATTATTGGTTCACTTCACCAAAAAAAATTTGTTTGTTTTTCGTTTTTACACATTATTGGGCGAACCGTTCCGATTAGTATTAAATTGTGCCATTGAATTGTGGCAAGTCATATTTTATTTAAATAGCTTCAAACTATTATTTTCGGTCCCTGTTATAAGCCACACAGGGCCAGTTCTTGGTTCACTTCACCAAAAAAAAATTTATTTGTTTTTCGTTTTGGTTTTTTTATTATTGGCCGTTCCGATTTGCAGTTCAAATTCTACTATTAACAGGAATCAAGTTGTTTTGGTTGACACAATCTTTGCTGTTGGGAAGGGTCGACCATCGAATACCCTTCTTTTTTTTTTATATCCCAAAAGAAGTAAAACATTCACGGGACGTACATAACATATCGGAGTCGTCGATGCCGCAAGGCCTGGGGCGAATTCGAAAAAAAGTACGCCACATTGACCAATAATCCTGTAGTTTTTGAGTCGCATATTCTTTCGACGAGCTAAACGGGCTTATTTCATTTTGGTAGGTCTTTGTGAGGCCTCGACCCATAACCCTGAGATTAAGAGTCTCATGCTCTACCGACTGAGCTAGCCGGGCTTACGTGGATTGAGTCGATCGTCGTATTATTTGGGTTTTTATGCCGCAAATAGGTCTGTGGCGTGGTATACGCCACTATATTTCCCGGAACAATTTCCTACCTCATAGAGAAACTTGCCCTTCTTTTAGAGATTATGCATTTTACTCTATTTGCTCTGCTTATAATTCTTTCTGTATACTACCTGTCCCACGGCATATTTTACTTTTCTGCAACGGGTAACACAGTACGACAAAATCAAACTTTTGGAAAAAACCCGGGATGAGACCCTTAAATTCTGATAAAAGGGACTTCTGTAAGCATCGCCTCATACCCAGTTTTTCAACTGTACCCTAGGTTCGCGTTCTATGGGTTCTTTTGTACTGGCAACACAAAGCGACAACAATTTTAACTTAAAAGATAATGGTTCAAGATAAAAATCTACAAAATTCAGCAAACACAGACAGGGTCAATGGGAACGTTGTATCAAAAAATCGCGTTATTCGTACAATTGGTTAAGATACATCCAGAAGGAGTCAAACCTAAATTATTGCATATCTTTAAAAGCGCACGGTAGAGTTTTCTAAATAACTAAGTTTATGATGGCATAATGGGCTATTTCGTGGGCCTAAGAGATGTTACTCCTCAGCCAAAAAACCGCGAGATGGAGTACCATTTAAATATCTACCCATGAACCACGCAATGTGGGCCATAAACTAGACTAAAAAATAGACTGAACTGCGCTTTCAGATTTTCTTACGAAGCATTTTTGCGCTGACTACGAGCATTTTTGTACCAGCAATTGACTTACGGCAACATTGACCATTTAGGGTATTAACTGCTCCCAAAAATTAGGCAATTAATCTAATGGGTAAATATCTTCATTACCAGATGGAAAACAGATATCAGCATTTAAAAACTTTAGTTCGAAGCCTCTTTGTGTATCGCGGTTAATCTATTAACGGCATTTTATAGTGCATTTGTTCCATTTTCTTGCTTGCAATGAAGCAGGTTCCCTATAAGATTAATGGCATAATTTTATTTGAGCTGCTAATACCCTAAATGGCCAATGTTCTAAGGCAGTCGCTTGTACAAAAATAACCATATCCCGCAAACCAAGGCTATGTTGGAGAAACCGTAAACGCAGTTTGGTCTATTTTGGGATCTACTTTATGACTTACATGGAGACGTTCGTGGGTGAATCTTAAAAGGGTACTCCATCTCGCCGTTTTTAGGCCGACGTGTACCATCTATTAGGGACGTGCACTAGCCCATTGTGCCATCATAAATTTAGTTTTTAATAAAAATCTACCGTGCGGTTTTAAAGATATTTAAGAAATTGTGTTTGACACCTTCTGGAGGTACCTTAACGAATTGTACGATAATCTCGGGATTTTTTGATATTACGTTCCTAGTGACGCTGTCTGTGTTTGCTGAATTTTGTAGATTTTTGGTCTGAGCTGTAAGTAAGTAAGTTATAATTGTTGTCGATTTGTGTTGCTGCTACAAAGGTACCCATAGAACGCGAACCAAGGGTACAGATGAAAAACTGGGTATGAGGCGATGCTGACAGAAGTGCCTTATATCAGAATTTAAGGGTCTCATCCCGGGTTTTTGTTTAGTGTCTTACTGTGTAACAGGCACCATGGCGCTACAAAGCCATGGACACAGCATAGTTGGTAGAGAGATCAATAGTAGCACGGACTACATTATCCCAAAGATCAACCCAATATGCACATCTGCACTATTGGGACCAGAAGACTGGCGTACAGGACTGGCCCAAGAAGCAACGCACCTCTTTTCAGACGGCTCAAAGATGGACCTAGGAGTCGGAGCCGCCGTATACTGTGCAGAGCCAGAAATAAAGCTCTCATACAAGCTGCCAAACCACTGCACCATATTCCAGGCGGAAGTCTTCGCAATAAGGAAAGCAGCGGAGTTGGCGGAAATTCACGCTCCATATAACCAAATAAATATCTACGTGGACAGCCAAGCGGCAATCAAGGCAATGCAAGGACACTCCATCAACTCCAGAAATGTCCTGGCGAGCAGGGAAGCACTAGATTCCCTCAGCATCTCCAGAAAGGTGCAAATCTACTGGATTCCCAGCCACCGGGGCATCGACGGAAACGAGATGGCAGACAGTCTTGCAAAAGCCGGAGTCGTACTCGGCCAAGAAGAAACACTAAACATACCTATCTCCATACAGACGCTTCATAGCAAGATGGAAGAGATAGCAGAGAAAGAAGCGGAGGTAAGGTGGGAAAACACCAGCGGATGCAGAATCTCTAAAATTATGTGCAAGACAAGAGACAAAAAACTTACGCACTATCTGCTACAGCTCCAGAGAAGAGACTGTAGACTGCTCACTGGCATACTAACGGGACACTGCCCAGCAGCCGCTCATGCGATAAAGCTAGGCATAACTACAGAGGACACCTGCAGGAAATGTATGGAACCTGGAGTCGCAGAAACTCTAGAACACCTAATTTGCAGCTGCCCAGCAATTGCCACGACTAGATTACAAATTCTGCACACCCCACGGTTCTCTTCTTTGGAGGAAGCGGCCAAGAGACCCCCAAAACAGTTATTGGCATTTGCCAAAACGACAAGAATCCTCCTGGACCTCTAAGACAAACGTACCCAAATAATCACCCGGCCTCATTAAGGACCCTAAGGTCTATGTGTGACACCATCTGTGGTCAGCCGGAACTACCTACCTACCTACTGTGTAATATACACCTTTTCCCCCTCTCGGTGCGTACGCTCGAGTTCCTGGCCAATTTTCTGTCTGATAAGTTGAAGCTTGTCAGATAAAACTAATTCTTGTTCGCTAGATTGGATTCCACCTAGTCGTCGTAGAATAGGATAGACACTCCCATGTGTCACCATCCTGTTCCCAAACATGGCATAGTATGGGTCCAGACCAATCGCGGAATGCCAAGCACTCCGCAAGGCGCAAGCTAAGCCTGAGATGTGAGTCCCAGCTCTTCTGATCTCCTTCAATTAAACTTCTTAACATTTGTAAGACAGACTGGTTTACCCGTTCCGAAGCATTCGCTTGAGGAAAGTTAAGCCCAGTGCTCACGTGCCGAGTCTCATATCTGCTAAGTAACTGCTTGCCGTTATCAGAGTGTATTAATTCGGACACCCCAAATTTAAGGAAAATTTGTGTTTCCAAGAACCGTACTACCTCGGCTACTACTGCCTTGCACATTGGCTGCAACTAGGAGATCTTCGTAAAGTGGTCAAGTCACACAAATACAACTGTATTTTTCCCTCTAGTCCTTGGGTATGCCCCTTAAAATCTATATAGAGTCTCTGTAATGGTCGGTCAGTGATCATCTGCTGCCCCATTGGAGGTCGGTTTGTTCGGTTTGAAATCTTGCTTAACTTTCTGACTTCGCAGTTTTTTACTAATTGCTCAACCTGATTCACCATAGCGGGCCAGTAATAATAGCGGCGCAATCTTGCTATTGCTTTGTGTATGCCTTCGTGTCCCGCGGAAGAAGCATAGTGCGATCTGTTGAATAAACCGGTAAGAAGCTCTTCCGGCACCCATAGTTTCCAAGCTCGATCGTCCTCCATCGCATCCCCAGTTCGTAAACCAGTTCGCTTATAGACATATCCATCCGACACACAGGTGTCTGGTAATTTTTCACTTTTGTTGAGTATACATTGGACTAAAGTCTTGTAAGCTTCGGAACTGAATGCGGGTTATCGTAGGTCGACCTGTAAGTCTTCCTTTGACGTGTCCGCGGATTTGAGCTCATCCATATGAACTCTTGGAATGCATCTGGGACTACGTTAAGGACCCCCTTTCGATGCTCTACTACAAAGTCGAAAGCCTGTAATTGGAGACTCCAGCGAGCTAACCGCACCGACAAGTCCTTTTGCCCCATTAGCCATTTGAGGGTCGCATGGTCAGTGATGACTTTAAGCGACATACCCTCCACATAAGGTCTAATTTTGTAGATACTTAGGATGGCCGCGTAGCACTCAAGCTCAGTAATACTATAGTTTCGCTGAGCCTTGTTGAGCGTAGCCGACATATAAGCTATCGGATGTTCTCCTCCGTCTTCCGCCAATTGGTACAGAACCCCCACTCTGGTGGTTGATGCATCACACTGGATAACAAAGGTTTTTTTTTAAAATCAGGAGTAGTCAATACTGGGGCAGACATCATGGTCACTTTCTAAGAATTAAAAGCCTTCCATCCCACGTCTCCTAACACAAACTTTTTGAGACGATCCTTTTTCCAACAATCATGGAGTGGGGCTGCGACGGTCGCATAGCTGACTATGAACCAACGATATCACCCAGTCATTCCTAAAAATCTGCGCAGCTGCTTGGCACTCGTTGGAACCGGAAACTGTTGGATGGCCTGAATTTTAGCCTCGTCTGTTTTGATACAACCACCTCCCACTACATACCCCAGGTATCTGGCTTGACTGTATCAAAACTTACTCTTATCCACGTTAATGGTTAGATTCGCTTTGGTTAGACAATCACTGACTTGCCTAAGCATATCCAGGAGTTCAGCGAAAGTTGGAGAACAAACCAACAAGTCGTCTAAGTAGACAAAGACATTCTGTCGGAGTCGCGATGGAATAACTTTGTTCATTAGCTGACACATCCCAGCGGAGCAAATCGACATTACATAATGGATTACTCCTTCATTACTTTCCCTTCAGTATGACAGAAATTGTCCCATACAGTCTGGTTTACTTTCCAATATGCATGGCTGCTTTGTAAACGGGGTGGCCACAACCAGCATTACAGGTAATAAAAGATGTATGCTAGAGCCGAACTGCCATCGGATTTCCATTACAATTTGATAGCCCCTTTCCACAGTACCGGAAATGAAATGGTACCAAGCACCTGGTTTTCGCCTCCGGTGGCGGTACACACCCGCAATGCACGATTTTCTAGAAACCTTTCGGTCCCTCGGCCTATACAGTTCACCGCCGCGCCAGAGTCTAATAATGCCGTTATCTCTTCGTCATCCCAGGCTTTATTAACGACTGCAGCGATGACATTCCTCTGAGTCTCTCGTGCTCTTCCCCATTTCTGATGTAGTTTATGGAGTTTCCTTTTTCTTGAGGTCGAATGTCTAGTCTGTTCGACTTTCCCCTCTCCGTTAAAAAAACACGCTCCCTAGCCGCTTCATACTGTACTTTCCTCTGATGTAGGCTTTTGGAGGGATTTATTTGTTTCGGGTGAGAGTTATTGATTGGACTGGTTATTGTCTCGGGGCAGGCCTGGTCTGACCAGGGTTCCCCTGGCAGACTGGGTGCTAACAACGACGGATCCAGGGAGTGTTTATAATCTTCCATCCCTCTGATCGGACCCTTGCTTGATATAAAAATCCTCTGGCCTACCACATGTAAAGCATAGATAAAGATGGAACGGTGACAGGCAAAACTGACTTCCGGCCTGGTCCTTGGTCGTTTGAATGCTTTTAGCTCCCCCCTGTGCCTGATCTCGGCTGTGACCCCCGGTAGAGACTCCGGTTCGCTGGGTCTTGTGTAAGGCCTCGATAGAGATTTCAGAGTCCTCAACACCGACTTTGTGCCCTTCAAAGACCTCATTGACCTGCCGCTGTCTCGCCCGTCTTTCCTTGAGCCATTTCTCCACTTTGACCCCTTCTTTCTTGAAGGTTGCCAAAGTTTAGACAGGCGATGCCAACAAGGAACTCCCCATCTGTGCATTCAGGTTCTCCTTTAGTATTTCGACGAAACTTGCCTCTGGGATCTTCGTCCTCAGTTTAAAATGAAGATTGTGCATTTCCGATAAGAAATCTTCAAAACCTTCATTATAAGCCTGTCTACGTTCCATTATTTCCTTAATGGTCACGTAGTCATTATCTGAGGTCGAAAATGCTCGTTTCATCTCTATTTTGAGCGAGTGAGTATCCTCCATCAACTGCCAATACCACTTGGCAGCCGCCCCGGTCAGCAGACAGTGGAATTCTCTAAAGAGCTGCCCGGCCGTAGATCTCTTGCATCCGCTCCACCCGAAAAAGGAAGCTCTCAACTGTCATCCCTTTTCCAGTCCCGTCAAACTTAATGTTCCACCGATCCAGTCCAACCAGTCAGGGAATATCCCACCTACCCGAAGCGTCTGAAAACGATCTTCTTCCGGTTTCATTTGACTGTCCGTTGGAATTTTGGTCCCCACGGAGTGGAAGTTCTGAACCTCGCAAGATCTGCCTTTGTGAAGGTTGAGGCCCATACCGAGTAGCCGGTTCAGGGTGAACCTGGTTCCCGGTCCCTTGCTGAGGGCTTGGGAGGCGCATCTGTGCAGTTTGTTGCCGAAGTCCCTCATGTGTTTTGATCGGGGTTGAAATGGCGATCTGGCTTTTGTCTTCTGATGTCCCACCGACCGAGTTCCGGTTGAATCCCATCCAAGACGACTCCATATCTGCCACCCGGTTCTTAACTCCTGAAATTGGCTATCTAGGTGGTTAACTAAGTAGCCAAATCAGCATTTTGCAAAGCAAGCCCCGCTAGCATCCTTTCCAGTCTCTCTTCGTGCCCATTCTTTGTAGTGTCCGTTCCCGGACCACTCGGAGCTAGGCTACATCGAGCTTGTGGAGGTCCTAGATCAAGACCTCCCAAGGCACCTTCTTCTTCTTCCATATCACTTGGGGATCTTACGCGTTCTGGTTCGTGGTTATGACGGCCGGTTCGTCCCGAGGTAGAGGGCGACTGATTGTCACTATCTCTCTGAAAAATCTCAGAGGGATACGACACCTCCGCGTCGGCCGAGCGCCTTGCGCTAGCAAAGGAGGCAGCTACAGCGCTTGAGATGCTCCGAGTGACACGAGGCGGCGGCAGTCGTATTGTTACCTTCTTCCTGGTACCCATAAATCTTCGAATAGTATATATCTCACTCAACTGTAGTGATCCTAACCAATAAAATGATCCCTATTCGTTCTATCCCATTTTTCTTACTTGCAAACTAACCTGTATATATCTTATACTATTCCTATTCTTCCTATCCCATCATTTAACATAACTTTATCTAAATAGCTATTTCTATTCTTTCTAACCTGTTTTTTTTTCCTTACACAGGTTTGTGTGTGTGTTCGCCCGTGCTTATTTTCTTTGTGCGCAGCTCCCACTTAGCTTTGTTGTTGCTTCTTGTTCTGCACTCAAAGCTCAGAACGTTTGTTTTCTAACGCCGCTCTGCGAGTGACCTATTGATACGCTCTTTGATTTGATTTGCTTTTGCTTTCTCTTTAGTCTTGAGACCCTGTGGTAAATTTGGTGCAAAATGTCATACTGCAATGAATCCTGCACATTTAAAAAGGCAAGTGAGTCGGACCAACTTCGGTTTGTTACCTGTTGGTTGTGCGAGAACCTTATGCACGTTAAATGCGCAGGACTGAATGGACGCGAACTGGACAAAGTCTGCTGGAAGCCGACTTAAAAAAACAAATTTGATAT
>JAWNNO010005365.1:0-10070 GCA_035044985.1 Lordiphosa fenestrarum | reverse complement strand
CAAATCTCGTAGATCCGGGTGGCCAGTCAATATCGCCTCTTTTTGATAACAGGCGTCCAGGTCACTTTTTGGTCGTGTAAAGGTATTTCATGGATGCGATGTGGATTTTCCGTGCCCCATATGCGACGTATAATTTGCCATCAGACATTAAGCAAACTAAGCCAAAAACCGTTGGCAACTACTGACAACTGCAAAGCTTACGAATTGGGAATATCTCGTCTTCATACTAGGATAAGATTTATGGAACACATACTCAAAATCAGTTATGACCTAGGCTTTGGAGATTCTGACACAATCCGCAATGAAGAGAACAAACAAAAAAAATCTTAAAGAAAAAACATGTACACGACTCTTAAGCTAGGTACGGAGAACGTAAAAAAGCGTTCGGAAACGAAAATCTCCATACAAAGCAGGCACTGTAAAATCGTTCGAAAAAAGTTTGACAGTAGCCGTCTTACATTGTGTACGGAGACAAACAAACAAAGGGGTAGTAAAATCCACACGGACGACGTGGCGTTGCCACTCTTTCTCAATGTGTGGATTTTATTGAACAGCTGTTTGAGTTTTGTTTGGGTGCCCAAACTAATTAAATTTATTTACTTTGGCGGTCGTTAGAGAAAGAAAATGTCTGACAAGAAGTGTGCGCCTAAGAAATGGTTGAAGCGCTATCATGAGAAAGAGAAAATCGCTTATATGCAAGCGATTCATTATATTTGGCAGCAAAAAGGAGGAAACACGGCAGAGTGGAGTAGCCAAGAGAGTCTCAGAAACTAGCAGGTGCGGTCGGCCAGTTTTTGGAGCAATTGCATGTGGTGCCACTGAGTCGCCATTGGCAAATCTGCCCGCCCTTCAGTTTTGGGACAGTTTGCTCAATTAAATGACTCCAGCAGCAGCCTGCAGTGCAGAAAGACCTGCAACGGAGTTGTTGCTTGCCCGGGCCAACGAGGATAAAAATGTCTTGGAATAATTTTGGGTACTATAAAATAGATAAATATCCATTTTTAGTGTTAGGGAATTAAATAAAATAAGAATCGGCATATTTTTTTGGTTTCAAATTCACATAAAGTTTATTTTTACACAAATAACAACTGGGGGAAGGTGAGACAGTACCTTCACACAATACCAAATGTTGAATTTGTGGCGGTTTTGCATTTTTAGGCTATCTCAGCACACTCTTTCGTTTTTACGTTCTCCGTACCTAGCTTTATAAAGAAATCGGGCTAATAATAGATCAGCCGAAAATAGGTGAGGGCAATACCAATGATGGTAACACCGCGCGTCGTTTTTTTTCTAGTCCACAGTTGGCCAGCGACATTACTGGAATTGATTTAGAGCTCATTAAAAGACTTAAAATTTTATTACAAGTTCTTTCTTGCTCTAAGGCTATTGATGGAAAGAAATATGAAGAATATGCTTTGCGAACAGCTGAACTGTACAATGAGAAATATCCTTGGAGAAACATGTCCAAAACATCGTTATCGTTATCGAAGAAGAAGGACGCCAAAACTCAAGCTCTACCTAAAATATTAAAATTCACTTGGAATTAATCATTCCCTAATTAAAATAATTTTCCAAAAGTCGACTAGGGCTATTACCCAACGTCACCACAATCACTACACCTGCTGTGATTGTTGCCAGCGATTTCTACAATTAATTTGATTTATGTTGGCGGGCCCAACAGAGTGCAACAAAATCAACACACATACAACAATAAACAAAGTCACTCAACACAATTTCACTCACATCACACAACAACAACAAGCCCACTTGAATCATGTCTGCTGCTAAGAAGTCCAAAACCAACCTCACAAATGAGCCAACACAACTGGAGCTGAAGCGGAAGGCCAGGGACTCGGATTCACCAACGCAGCTTATTGCCATGATCAACCAGCGTTACGACGAGCAGGCTGCCCTTGCGCAGGAAGCGGAGGGACGTATCCTCAAGGTGCTGGAGGAGAGGCTTGTCGGCATGCTAGGTGAGATGAAAAATCTAACTGATCGTGTCCAGTAGCTGGAAAGCGAAGTGTCTGAGCTTAGAGAGATAGCCACCAAGGTGGATGACTTACAAGCCTAGGTGGGTGACTTGGAAGGTAAGCTGCAGCGTACTTTCGCGGTCCAAGCCAATGCCGAAATAGCCACCGATCAGCGCATCCATGGTATCCTGCTCGTTGAAGGCGAGAACACTGTGGATCCGGTCATAATACTAAGACTGGAACACGTGCGCGATAAAATAATACTATTGCGTGCCATTGGGGCGTACCGGAGGGAGGTGAAGCAGCCACTTAATCTTCAGCTGTTGGGCTTTACTGCAGCAACACCTTTTTACATCAACGAGCAACTAACGAAAGATAATTATTTGATCTTTCGAGAGGCGATGAAACTAAAAAAGCTCAAGTTGCTCTCAGCTGTGTTCTCACGGCGTGGTCTTGTACATGTTCGTATGTGTCGAGACAGTGGACAAGCTTTTTGAATTCGCCCCAGACGCTGCAGCTAATGCATCTGTTGCTGATGCTGAAGCTTTGGATGTTGGTGACACATTTCGCCACTAAAAGCTTTCTACCTCTGGAGAGTGAAGTTGTTAGAATAGGCTTAAGTAATAATTTTTGTATGGTATGTAGGTTTTTTATATTTATTTTTATTTATAACTATATTCAATGTAAAAGGTGTGCGCTATTAATTAACTTAGTTATACAAAAATGGGTAGTAACAATCAAATGACAATAAACATTACGAACGGACAAGCAATAATTAGAGTTCTTAGTAAGCAAAAGGCTGGTCTTAAAACTTGTCATATAAATGCGCAAAGCTTAGCAAAGAAAATAGATGAATTTAGGTATATGTTTGTGAACTCAAATGTTGATATTGTATGTGTATCTGAAACTTGGTTTGTGTCTAGTATGTGTGATTCAGTTGTTATTTGTGATGGATATTTCGAGCAGATCGGGAAGGCCATGGAGGGGGTGTTGCAATTAAAATTAAATTCGTTGGCTGCCTGTATAGACCGCATCGAAATATTGAATATAATGAATTAGTTAGACTTATTCCTGAGTTAAGCTTGCAATACAATGACATAATAGTAACAGTAACATGTTGAGTGAGCAGCACTTATACGATAATATGGCATCCCAAGGAATGATACTAGTTAACTCTACACAAGCAACACATTTCACTAATACCTCTGATACCTTGTTAGATGTATTTTTTGTCAACAATCCTAAAAATGTCCTTCTTTATGACCAAGTTTCTGCGCCGATATATTCAAGACATGACCTAATATTTATGACATACTATACGACTTAGCAATATCTACTGACCAAACTGAACACGCAATAGTTTATAGGGACTTTAAAAATCTAGATCTTGACTCATTGAATAATAATTTTAGTTTATGTGATTGGAATCAGATATATTCCTTACCTACAGTTGATTCACAAATTGAAAAACTGCAATCCAACCTAACGTACCTGTACGACAAAGCTGTCCCTTTACGCAGAAGAGTGATAAGGCCAAGTCAGCCACCATGGTTCAACAATGCAATCAAATCTGTGATAGAAAAAAGAAACCAGGCCTATCTCAAATGGAAACGATATCGAACTGATCTTAGTAACGTGCAATATAAATCACTAAGACGAACTGCCTGTACCATGATTGCTTCGGCCAAGACCAAATATTATTGCACAAAATTCCAAGAGGCTCTAACCACCAAGCAGACGTGGTCAGAAATTAAAAAACTGGGAGTAGGAAAGAAAAAAATGACCTGTGATAAACTTGACATTGATGTAAATAAATTGAATAACTGTTTTGTGAATGTTTGTGTATCTGATGCAACATGTAACCCGTACATAAATGCCGTGTCTCTTACTAATAACTGTGATAATATGTTTAGCTTTGTCTGTGTTGATCAATGTGATGTTCTTGAAGCTATTCTTAAGATAAAATCTAACGCAGTAGGTGTTGATAATATAAATCCTAAATTCCAAAAAATAGTCTTACCTCAGATCCTACCAATAATAACATATATATTTAATACAGCGTTTACTCACTCAACTTTCCCAGAAATGTGAAAAATTACAAAAGTTGTACCCGCTCCTAAATCAAAAAATGAGTACCCTCCTATCGCTATTGTTCCCTACTTATCAAAGGCATTCGAACAACTCATGGCAAACCAAATAAATCGTTTTCTCACTGTAAATGACTTGATGAATAATAATCAGTCCGGGTTCCGTAGTGGTCGAACTAGTACCACGGCAATATTAAAAATAACTGAAGATATTAGAAAGCAAATGGACAATGGGAAAGTCACTTTTCTCACCCTGCTTGACTTTAGTAAAGCGTTTGATACTGTGAACCATGAGATACTCTGTACAAAATTGGCAAAACTATATAATTTCTCTGACACCTCGCTCAAAACTTCTTTGCTCCTATCTCCGTAATCGTCGTCAGGCGGTTGTAACTCCATCTGATTTTTCAACCTTTCTTGAGACTAAGCGCGGTGTGCCTCAAGGCTCTGTCTTTGGACCACTATAACGAAGCAGTGTCTACCCCAACATATTAGACTTTTAGTCGCTAAATCGTACATGTTGCCCTCTCTATTTTATGGAGTAGAAATCTTTGGGAAGTGTGATGCTATTAGCTTTAATAAAATCAATGTCTTATTTAATAGTATTGCTAGATATGTCTATAATATTAAACCACGAAATCATATAACGCTTCATAAAATGATATGTACTAAAAATCCCTCTTACTTATTTTCAATGCTAAGCTTCAGTGCATCAGTAAGTACACATAACATTTTATGTATAAGAACTAAGCTAGCCAGCTCTGACACGCAGTACTTTATTTATGCCGTTCGTCTTTGGAACCAGCTATCACATAATTTAAAAGCAGTTACTAGCGCATCCAAATTTAAGAAAAACCTCACTAATCACCTACACTCCACTTGAAATAATTTAAAATAGTCTAAAGTAGTATATAATATTATAGTTTTTAAGCTAAATTCTCATTTAATTTAATACAAGTAAATTCAATTAAACTCTTTCTTTTGATTTTCAGTTTTTTTTCTTCTTTTTTAACTCTAACATTAAAATGTATTAACTTACTTACAAATGTGATCTCTCTTCCCTTTAATGTAAAATATGATTTTAAACTGATATAACAGTGACTAGCACAGAAACTTATAAGAGTAATTCTTGTCGTGCTAGGAACATTCACCAATAAACAACAAAACAACAACAACAGTTCACAAGATTTTGTATCATGGCAAGGATATTGTTGAATATAATATATTTCCACTAGGGGAGCTGTCTGAAGGAGCACAGGAAAAAAGAAACAAAGATTATAGATATTAAGGGAACATAATGCCAGAAAAATTTCGGGAAGTGCGACGACTGAAGATCTTTTTCATATGCTTTTATCATCATCTGATCCATTTGTTTCAAGTAAACGGTATATGTGGAAATCGGATTTAATTGACATGGATAAAAAAGCAGAGAATCTATTGGTTAAGGAAATGCCTGACTTGTATCTTTCAGATATTTTAGAAGCTTATTAATTATATGAAATATAGATTAAAAGAATAAAAAAAAGCGAATTTTTCTATAAAATGTATGAAAATTTATTGAATTTGCATGGGAGCTATACCTAAATTATATAATATAATAAATTATTATATATTAGCTTGAAACTTGGCAAAATTGTGAAACCAACTAAGCAAATGAGTTTGACAGAAATGTGGCACCGTACATTAATTTTTGTGGATTTCAGGTGCTATAAAAGGTAACACAAGGTGTGGAAAGTTTTAATTGTAAAAAAATGCCTTAAACATTGACCGATTAAGTTCTAGTTTCGAAAAACCAGCTGAGTAGCATAATATGTATACTTTGACCAAAAATCAGCACTTAAGCTTTAATCGTATGGCTTGCAGGAGCTTCTAAAGGAACTTATTTTACGAAATGTTGACTTTGGCGCTCTATATCTCCGGTACTGCTCACTCAATTCTGATAAACTTTTATATATTTAACAATTTATTTGAGCAATTCCTAATCAAACAAAAAAAATGAATTGAAAATATTGAGCGGTTCAAAAGTTACACAATTTTGTCCAATGCAAAACGATTCTGGACCACTGCGTCGACAAAAAACCCTCAGTGAAGCTAGTGCCATCGTAAAGCAATTCCAGTTGTGCGACAAGCGTTATAAAAATAAACGCCATCTCGTCGATACGCAACTAAATCACTTGTTTGGGATTGAGCGGGTCTTAAAAGGGGATGACCAGGATATTCAAAAAGTCCTAGCTACTATCTGCAATTGTCTCTCGGTGCTCTCAGCTCAAGGCATCTCAACCTTAGATTGGGATCCTTTTAATACCCTTGCAGATGGTATATTGAAATTGTCCAGATATTTGTAGCGCATAGAAGAAAGCATTTCCGACAACATAAAGTATATATATACTTGATCAGCATGACGAGCTGAGTCGATATAGCCATGTCCGTCTGTCCGTCTGTTTCTATGCCATCTCTTCCGTCAGTTTTAAAGCTATCGCCACCAAACTTTGCACGAATTCTTCTGGTTCTAATACGCTGCACATTTGTCGGAACCGGCCGGATCGGATGACTATAACATATAGCTGCCATAGGAACGATCGGTCGAAAACTGGCTCTAGTGAAAAAAACTTTTTTTGTTTTTAATGCAAACGTCTCCAAACTCCGTATTTACTAGTTTTTAATTCCATAATTCTGCCAAATCAGAAAAGTAGTCTTATTGGGAAAAACTTGTTTGTTATCAGTGGACATGTCCTTCAAATTTGTTAAAAACGTGCTGCAAGGGTATACAAACTTCGGTCGAGCTGAAGTTAGCTTTCCTCTATTTTTTCGTTTATCATTCTTCTTCGAAACTTCTAGTGGCAAGCATATCTTTCTGGGAGAAATCTTTAGAATCTACAAAAGAAAGTTGCCGACCGGGAGCAACTTAACACATTTCTCACTTCTAGAGTAGAAGTTTTAGAAAGACTAAAGACTACTGCAACAACCGCTTGCTAATATTGCAAGCAAAGTCATCACGCAAATAAGCAAGCAGTACCCACTGACCGCGATACGCTAAGGAAGATTGTGGACGTGCTTTTTCCACAAAGGGAGTATGCCCTGGACCCGCATCCAGCTACGCCATCCAGCGGCGACACCGTGCCTACCGTAGAGCCGGTCACAATCGAGGAGGTAAAGGAGTTGGCTAAGGGGCTAAAACTAAACAAGGCATCCGGGCCCGACGCAATCCCAAATCGTGCCCTAAGGCCATCGAAGGGACACCCTGGAAAGGAGAAAGAAAGACACACTAGACGTTAAAAATGCCTTCAACACTGCGTCCTGGAGTAAGATACTGAGCGCTCTGAGAGTTTTTGGAGTTCCGCACTACCTCTGTAAAACTATTAGTAGCTACTTTGAAGGCAGACAGGTCAAATACGAGTCCGATAGTGGCACAGAATCCCATGCTATCTCAGCAGGGGTACCCCAGGGCTCCGTCTTGGGACCGCTACTGTGGAACAGCATATACGATGGCATCTTGAGACTGGCACTCCCTGCAGATACACACATCGTTGGATTTGCAGACGACGAGGCGCTAGTCACAGTGGCAAAGGATATTGCTACAGCGAAGAATTTGTGCAACGAGGCAATTGTCAGCATCGTCCGGTGGCTAGACTCTGTTGGCTTGGACCTGTCAGCTCCCAAATCGAAGGCCGTCCTTGTGAGCAGCAGAAAGATGGTAGAGACGGCTCATATTGTGGATGACACTGAAGCCATAACCAAAAAGAGAGCGATACGAAACCTTGGAGTCATGCTGGACACGACTCTCAGCTATCGTGAGCACTTCCAAGTGGTGAGCGAAAAGGCACAGCGCGAAGGAATCCACTCAGCAAAATCATGCTGAACACCAGACGAGACAATTAGCACGGCACACGAAGACGCTAGGAGCAACCGCATACGGCAATGACAGTCGAAGTGGTAAACTTCGGCGAAAGGCCGGTGGAGCTATCGCCTCATCCCCCAAATCCACCAAATTAACCAATGGCTGACCCAAATACTGAGTAGCTACGGGTGTTTTAGGAATTACCTGCACCGCTTCGGTCATGACTCGTCTCCCGAATGCACCTGGTGTGAAGGAGGCCAAGTGGAAGACGCGGAGCACATCCTCTTTCAGAGCGGAGGATTTGCAGCGGAGACGGAGAAGCTGGTTGCGGCGGTCGATGCACCGATAGGAGCCAATACTCTGGTTCCTGCCATGACCGAGAGAAAAGTAGTGTGGGATGCAGTTAGCGACTTTGCTGCGTTCACTATGAAAGAGCTTCGCAGACTGGAGAGAGAGAGGGCAAGTGCAGTCTAAACCGTACTCCCCTGTGAAGAAATGCTTTACGGCCTTCCCACAGGGGTTTGAAATCGGTTCTGTAACTGGCCTAGTACTAGTAGTAGTTTTTTGTTACCTAGGAATATCGAAGACAAATTAGGTGTGCAAATTTTAGCTTATAAAGGTTTATCAGTTTTCTAAGGTTGTTGGTTCTGCTGTCTAGATTTTTCAACACGTTTTCTACATTGACCTTTTTCTACATCAGTATATCTACACTACTGGTTATATACATACATACATACATGATACAGAATGGCTGGCAAAAATGACGAAAACTCAACAAACCAAACCTCTACAAGTCAATCTTCAACGACCCAAGTGGTAACAAATGAAGCCAAATTGCTTAGTCTTCGCTCGCAACGGATCCTATTTGAAAGACACATTTGAAACATTCATGATAGGGTAAAGTCAACTGGCAATCGAGAAGATGCAGGCGTGCTGACTTCTAGACTCCAGATTCTAGAGTCTCACTACCGGCAGCTGACTCAAATTCAGACACAGATTGAAAAATTAGGTTGTATAGATAGCGAATAGAAAGATAGCGATGTTCTTATTTTTCACGATTGGATATCAAGACTTTTTGCTCTTCCTGCATCCGGAAGCGATGACATTGCAGAGGCCCATAGACAATGCGATCGCCATACGGGGATCATTGCTCTCGATCGGATCATCTGAGGAAATTATGAATTCGCTTCTGATTCATCTTCTTCTGTGTAAGGTAGATGATGAAACCAAATTAAAATACGATGAAGGGCAAAGTTACGAACAACTGTCTACATGGGAGGATTGTTGCAATATCTTCAATCGGCGCTGTCAATTTCTGGAAGGACAAAGGGCTTCTGTACCAGACAAGCGCAACTCGACTCCAAGGAGTAAGCGGCATCAAAATGTTTACACTGGCAATCAAAGGAGCACCATATAGATCGGTGCAAATCATTCATAGAATTGTCTCTACAACACAGCAACGACATGACAGGAGTTTGCTTCAACTGCCTGTAAAAGAACGCAGGGTAAGCAACTGCCAGTCAAAATCTCAATGCACAGCGTGCGTCTCTCATCCACGGTTCCCAATCAGGTCAAATCATCAAATCACCCACAACTGAATAGTATAACATTACATGCTCGTACCGCTAGACAAGTCATTATTCCGACTGCTCTTGTCCAAGTCAGAGACAAAAGTGGCCAATGGCACTTATTTCGAGCACTACTAGACTCGTGCTCAGAGGTAAGCTTTATCACTGAAGAAACTGCAAAACGGTTGCACCTAGAGTAACGTTGAGTGCATCAGGAAGTAAGCGACATATTTAATGGGAGGCAAACTATTAACTTTAATGTTTCTGCAACACTAAAATGTCGCATCTTGAATTGGTGATAAAAATGTGCAAAAATTATTGTGGACCCTTACAATATATATCTTCCAATCCAATAGTGCCGATCAGATTAAAAATTAAGGGGAGTGAGGTTCTCATTGATGGTCTCGAAAGAGAGAGACTCTTGTGAGTAATTGACGTGTTTTTTTTGTGCTCCGCAACAATTAATTTCTTGTGTCGTTTAACGTGCCAATTTTGTCGCAAATCTAACGTAATTAATTTTATTAACATTGCCCGCTATCGGTTTGTGCTTTTCTATTCAGTTGTGCATCTTAACATTGCTAATTTAGTAAATTTTATTATTGCG
>JAWNNO010005364.1:0-12916 GCA_035044985.1 Lordiphosa fenestrarum | reverse complement strand
CAATTTGAAACTATTGAGTATCAAGTTCTCTTTAATACTCCTAGTATTAAATTGATACTTTCGAAAGTATTGAAATGATATTTTGAATATATCAAATTGAAACAAACTTGTACCAGGTTGAAAAATACACAGATAATTAGTTGCTCCCTCCTGCCACACCAGGCGTTCGCCCTTGAGTGAGTTTCGATTGGATACTTTAGCGTATCAATTGAATAAGCTTAGAGTCAAGTAGGTGTAGGAAAACGAGCAGCAATGATGTGAGAATTAGTCATAAAACACCAGTTTACCGCACCCAGGATAGACAGCCCAGCATACCTTCTGCTCGGAAATTAATTACGACTACCGGGAAATTTGTTCGACGAGGTCAAGAAAGGATCTGGAATACAACCGGAGGAAACCAAAAACCGGATGTAACGGATTCAGGAAGCTTGTGACATAGCAAGGCAAGACATTGAATTAGCAAGCATGGACCAAAAAACGAACTACAACCTAAGAAAGAGGGACTGGAAGCAGCAAATAAAGGAAAAAGTGTGGATCAAAACACACGCATTGTCTAAGGCAGCGGACAAACTCACAGCAAAATTAGTCCCCAGATTCGACGGACCATTCACTGTTCTAGAATATATTTCTCTAGTAATTCTCAAAGTCAAGCAAGAGGGTAACTGCAAAATAAAGCGCGCGTACATTGCGGACCTGAAACCAGCGAACAGCAAAAACAGCAATGAATGCCCGTACCAACCCAAATATCGTCCAGACCCCTAAAAACGTGTTATTACAATTTCCGGAAAAAAAAACATGATTGACAAATTCACAGCCAGCAGGGAGAAGTTAAAAAAACCTTGCAGTCAATCGATAAGGCGAGACCACGAGTACGGTTCCTACCAGAGCTACCCAGGGTGGGCCATCGGATGTCCGTCACAAGGACTCGAAACACGACAACACATCACAGAGGGGAAAGAGGATACAATTTGTCACGAGTAGAAAACGACCCACCTACAACAAACAATCAAGCTGACGAATCTCCCGGAACGGCATCCACCCAGACGCCAACAAGAAAGGGTGGACGACACACAACCACCAGGGAAACTCTGGACAGGGAAACTCATCGACAAGCATGTCGACCAAGAGGAAATCTGAGATTACCTAGAGGAGTGGGAGATGCCGGAAGGGTTTAAAATGTCAAAAAAAGTCTGTGACACCATAAAATACAAACTGGACATTTGCTACGGACACAGCCATTCCCTCCGTTAAAAGTAAAACACGTAACGGACATTTCATCAATTTAAATAAGGCGCCCAACTCCAGTTATCGATAAGCGATCAAGCAAATCGGCCGAACGCGTTAAGAAACGCGTTAGGGATTCTGGGCAAAGCGGCTGCTATTCAAAGCTGACCTTGCACTCAGTCGAATTCACTTCTCATTCGGAGCTTGCAGTGTGCATGAAACGTTGTAATCTCAGAGTGTTTGTTAATCTTCTCCAGAGCTAACTACTCCAGAAATTCGCATCCTCTAGTGGCTTCAGAGTCCGCTGTCCTCTGTCCACCATAATTCTCCTCTCCAGGAACCTCCTAATCCTCTAGTGGCCTCAGAGCGCGCTGTCCTCTGTCCACCAGATTACTCCTCTCCAGGAACCACCTTATCCTCTAGTGGTCTCAGAGTGCGCTGTCCTCTGTCCAACAGACTTATCCTCGCCAAAAACTCCCGATCTGCTTGTGGTTTTAGAGTGCGCTGTCCTCTGTCCACCAGACTACTTCTCTCCAGGAACCACCTAATCCTCTAGTAGTCTCAGAGTGCGCTGTCCTCTGTCTGCCAACCTAACCCTCGTGTGGTCGCAGAGTGCGCCGTCCGTTGCCCATCCCTCGGAGCTGCTTGAGAATCGTCCCGACCCTCTCGTGGCTTCAAAATAAGCGGCCCCCAGTATACCCGACTGAACGTCTCTTGAAACCGCCCCGTGCAGCCAACCCAGGGCATAAGGCCATACCCGAGGCGAACGCCCCACGCACGCGCAACACCGGAGCATCCCCCCCTGGGCAGGACGGACGATAAAACCGATAAAAAATTACAAAATAATGTTGCATACTTTCAGAATGAGCCTTTAATTGCTGTTACAGAATCCGGTTACATTCACATTCAAAAATTTAAAAACAAATAAATGAAAACCAGTGAACAGGGTTTGTAGTCGGGGCACTCGACTGCAGCGCCCTTACTTGTTTTTTTTTTATTTTAGGAAATGAATGTTAAACTCACATTTAATTTTTTAAACCTATATCAGTTACAGTTCCTGGTTCTTACCAGGGCTGCAAACCAAAAAAAATTGTCGGATCTCCGGTACACTGGTTTGAACCCAAATTAACGAATGATTAAGGTTCGGAAATTTAAGGTTGGAGGTTTTGGGAGAAGGTTTTGGTTCAAACCTTGGTTCAGTACACACTTTATACAACATTAATAATTAATGTGATCTATGTGTTTTAAAAACAGCATTCAACCTAAAAACTCCCCCAGTTTGTACGGGAACCGAGTGGTTTTTGGTTCGGAATTGGTTGGTAGAACACATGGAAATATTCAATATATAATTTTAAGTTAAGTGAAATTCCACTTCGTAGTCTACGTAGAAAAATATTACCAAAATAATGTTAGATTCTTGCTTTTGAGAATTATTTAACAAGCTAGAAATAACAAGAAATATTTAGGTTTGGATTTCATATGGAAATCTTAGCGTTTTGCCAGATTTTTTTCCACTTCTATGCCCATTTAAGACAGAAGGTCAAATTCGGAACAGCTTTCATTTTTAAAGATGTTCGGTTCAAGTTTCGGTTCATAGTAAAATAAAAGTCGGAATTCGGGGCTCGAACCGGTTCGGTTCAAACCCGGCTTGCAGCCCTGGTTCTTACTGATTAAATAACCTTCTTTCCATTAAAAACTGAACATCCAAAATATGTTATGCTTGCATATTCAAACGATAGCGTAAGTTGACGTCGAACCGGCTCACTTCGATAAACCTGTTACTCAGGGGAATTAATGTTAAATGGCCATCCCTAATGTTATGTAACAGAGCATTGACATTAATGTAAACATGCCACGATTTTGTTAGCAAACAGCGCATACTGCTCTGAAAAGTATGAACCATTCTTAATAACCCTTATAACTTTTCATTAATTTTCCTATCTTTATTAAAATTTTGAGATTGTAGATATAAGGCACATACACTAAACTGGTTACTCTGGCTCTTATAGTCTCTGAGATCTAGGTGTTCATACATAGGCTGTACCAATGATCGTGTATGTTCAGTATCAGGGATGCAAAGCGGTCGGATACAAAGACTTTTGGAGCTAACCAAGCAGCAGCAGCAGCAGGTTCAGTGGATCACTCGTAGTTTATCACATTTCTAGTAAAATAAAAAAAATTAAAAAATTAAAAATGCCTGTCTTTTGAGAGTGATCTATGATTTCATTTCACACCTTATTTAGTTAGAATTACTCGAAATAATGGGTTGCAAATAAGAGTAGCCGGGTGCAGTGCAGTGGTTAGTGTGTTTGCCTTCTGTGCCAGAAGTCGTGGGTTCGATCCCGCCTCGAGACATCTAATGAATACGTTTTTTTCTTTAAATAACTTATACACCCGGCTACCTCCACCAGTTTGTTGACGCCAGCTGTGAAGTAACTAGCCTTGAAAAAGCTTCTCAAAGCTCTGTCGCTCGGATTCGGCGTTAAACTGTAAGTCCCTTGTCTCTTGTGCAAAAATTCAAAGCAGACAAGCCAAGAGATTTGAGAGTAGCTCGACTTCGGGCCCATTTGGAGGCTGTGTAGAGTCATTTGTGTGTTGTGTTAAAGAAGAGTTATGAATTTACAAAAATCAAACCTAAGGGATATACTCATTCAGGATGCAGTATTCTGTAAACAAGATAATCCTTTACTTAAAAAACAATATGAGTTGGCGTAAGCCAACAAGTATATTAAGTTTTCCATAATGAAATTAAAAATAGTCGCATCCAGTTAACGCGAACGCAACTGTGTACTGTACTAAGGGCTGCGCACCCTTGAAGGAAACGCGTTAGGATTAAATGTACAAATATAATTAGGTCATACTTTAAGGTCTCTTGAATATACCTACGCGCATGTGATAAGTCGCTTTTTTGGTCAAAGCTCTACGTGTTTTATTTAAACCCCTCGTGGCCAGACCCTACTTGGCCAAACTCCTCATCTGTCGATTGACTTAACAACAATAAAAACAGCCGCCGCCACTCCAGTGTGGCCGCTGCAACAACAACAACAATAACAACAGCCGCCGCCACACCAGCTTGGCCGCAGCAACAACAACAACAACCAACACCGCGGCATCTAAGACAATCGGATCTACGCTCCAGAGCCGATTCAGGATCCAACCTGGCCAAGGATTGTCAACCCACTGATAAGTGGAACATGGTATGTACGCATCCCGCTCTTGTTCTTTTTCGCCCCCTTGTTTTTTTCCTTTCTGAGCAACTCCGGCCTGTCTGCTCAGAACACTTCCCCTACGCGCCGGAGACTTCGAGTCGAATCCAGGCCCTAGGACCTGGTGGTGCCCAATCTGTAAGGGCAACATTACGAGCAGAGGGAACTTCTTTGAGTGCTCGGACTGTTTGCAATTGCAAACCACGGGACTACTGCAGCCCTTTCTACGGCCCCTGCTGCTCTAACCCAGTAGCAGCAGCAGTAAATCGACCACTGCCACGCAGAATTTGCCAGCACCCCTGCCAATGTTGTGCACAATCTCGCCCCAAAATCCAACTCAGCCACAAACATCACCTGTGGCATCACCGCCTTACACAATGCAGATAGCTGCGCGAAATGTGCCTACACAACACAAGCCAAGATAACTGAGCTCACCGACTATATGAGGGAAAGCAGCGGTCCAGGAAACAAAGCTCACACCCAGGGCACATATAGTCGCAGCGGGTGAATACAATGTCATAAGACAGGACAGGCAGCGAAATGCAGGTGGTGGACTGGCGTTCATCGTCCACCAATCTGTTACCTACACGCACCTACAGCTAGACCCAGCCCCCATGAACACATAGAGGTGCAAGGTATTGCCATCCAAGCAGGAGGCTCGTCCATAGACCTACTAATCGTTTACATCCCCCCGTAGCAGCTTGTAAACCAGGCTATCAGCCAAACCTTGCGCAGCTACTCTTCAGCGAAGACCGGATCATCATGGGTGACCTCAATGCCCATCTTGAGAGCTGGTTTTCTCTACTGAGAAATGATCCCAGAGGGATCAACATTACTGAGCAGGTTGAGAACGCCTCATTTGACTGTGTCAACCAAGATCAATCCACCAGGACCACCTCAAATTGCAGCAGTTCTCCTGACATTTCCATCGTCGGCGCACATCTCCTCACCATCACCGAGTGGAACGTCGATGTCGCTCTTAACTCAGACCACCTGCTCATCACTCTCACCCTCCATGGTGATGCAGAATTTGTGTCCTCCGAAAGGAAGATTTACACAATCTTCTCCAAGGCAGGCTGGAGTGCATTCACAGCACTCACAGAGAGTCACTTTGAGCAGACTGAAGACCCCACCGATGTCACCTCAGGAGAGATGACTTTCCGAAAAATCCTTACCTGTGCGGGTAAGCGCCACATCCCCGCTAGAAAAATTCCCAGAATTCGCCCGGCTTCCCAGCAGAAGCCGCAGAACTGGCCCGCGTACGTGACGCCATTAGAGCCGTAGATCCAGCAGACCCCCGCATAGAGCAAGCAAATCGGGAAATCGCAAAGATGGTGAATGAGCATCGGAAAGAGAAATGGGTATCACACCTTGAACAGCCAAACTATGGAAGACGATCAGATACCTGACATCAGCTCCCAAACGGCAATATCTTGCCGCTATAGCCTTTCATGGAGTGCCCAAACACAGTGCCAAGAGCTGTGCCATGGGTTTTAATCGTCAATTTGTCGAGCACCCCAAGGAAGCGACCAAACTCCACAGAGCAGTCCTCCGCCGGATTCGCAAATTGCCCAGACACCCTGATGCACCCGAGATCAGCACCCGAGCCATTCCTTGACGACGACGATCTCGATGGAGAGTTCACAGCATTTGGCTGGTTCCCCTGGTATGGTGTTGGTCTCCACAGCGATGGCATACGACCTTGGAGTCACACTCATAAAGCGTATGTTAGGAAGCCAGACAGTTCACGCATTACCCCAGTCTTCGGATAGCCCGGCGTCTTGCGATGGAGTCGAGCTGAAAGAATTTCGGGCAGAAGCGTATCGGGTGTCGCTTTTTTTCATATATTGCACTGATAATCCATCTATGATGAAAGAAAAGCAATTAGCTGGGCTTGAGATATGGCACATTGATATTGAGATAAGTGCTGAGCGAAGTGGGAAAGGATCTATTTATGAGGCAAAATAGTATTAGTTGGAGGAATCTTGTTTGATGGAAAGGACTACTAATTTAACAATAGGTCGGGTAATAGGGCCAGTGCGGCTATGTAAATACACCATGCGAATGTGATTATCTGGGCCTGGGTGCAATTTGATGACTCTTCCGAGAGGCCAGTCTGTTGGTGGGCATGCGTCATCTTTAATTATGACCACATCATCAAGGGCAAGATTCCGAGAGGGGTTTTTCCATTTGTATCTCCTGTGAAGTTCAGTGAGGTATTCGTCCCGCCACCTTTTACTGAACTCTTGGTGCATCATTTTGAGTTTTTGCCACCGATTTGTTAGAGAGAGAGATCATCGATAGTGGACTAGAGTTAAGAACAACTTTGATTTTCGCCAAGAGTGTAGAGAACTCTTCGAAGGTAAAAATTGTTTTACTCGCAACGCGCTTGAAGTGCTTTTTGAAGCTTTTAACGGCTGCCCTTCCAGAAACCGCCCATGTGGCGAGCGTGAGGAGGAATAAACTTCCATTAAAATTCTCGGCTACCGTATGGAGCTGATATCTGGTCGCAAGAGTTTTTCAAGAACAGTTCCCACTGTTTTGCAAGATCACTGCTAGCTCCTACGAAGTTGCAACCATTATTCGAGACCATTTCGCTAGGTATGCCGCGTCGGCTAACTCTGTGACGGGTTCCAAGTATATAGCCGTGGTTGAAAAGCATACAAAAACCGACACGTAGCCTTTAAGAACTTTGCTTGAGCAAATGGGTGACGCTTTTATATTAAATGGACCAGCAAAATTTACTCCAGTGATCGTAAAAGCGGGCGAGAATTGGACTCCTTGGGGAAGAAGAGATGCCATGATTTGGGTTTTTGCTTTTTGTTTAAAGCGAGTACAAACGACACAACGTCGAATGCAGTGCTTGACTTTGTTAGTCAATTTGGGGATACAGAATTCCTGTCAATCGCTCGAAGCATAAGACGATATTCAGCGTAAAGTAGAATGGAGTGGACAAAGTCTAGGACCAGAGTGCAAAGTCTGCAGTTTGTCTTAAATGACAAATGGGCATTCATTCGGCTCTGTTAAGCCGTATTTGGATCCGAAGTGCTAAGTGAGCTATTTGATGAAATTGGACGCTTTTTGAGTAACCGGGCATACTCATCGTGACAGTATTGCCGCTGAGCAGCGGTTACTAATCGAATTTTAGCAAGTTTGACTAGGAATGTCATGTCTGCTGAGCTGGCTGTATGAGTCGTGTGCCATTTCAATATACGAGCTGTTGCTCTAAGGGCCCGTGAGTATTACGAGAAATTTTCACACAAATCAACGTCATTGGATTATATGAAGAACTGGTCGACTCTTTTGGATTTCGGAGGCGAAATGACTATGTCAGTCGAAACTGACCAATTTTCTTTGGGAGAGGATGGCCAACTGGGTCCATTCCACCACAGAGAAGAAGCCTTCAACTCTATAGAGGCGCAACCACGCGATTACAGCTCGACTCGCTTCTTACTTTATGGTGTTACCGTTCTATGCATGATATAAAATACCAAAACACTAATCAAATCACTTTCACACGTTAAAGTTCAAATTCAAACATAACTGTTTAGTTCGCAACACAAAGTATGCGAGTTAGAAAAAGAAAACAAAGCAGGCAAGTGAAGGTTTCTAGCTTCAGAGAATATAAAGTAAAATCAACGAGACTACATCAGGGACTTGCTTTGCTGGTAGCAAAAATATTTATTTAATTAAACAAAATTGGTAAACAGCATCAAGAAAACCAACTTGAGGCTCAAAAGCGGAACTTGCTTGAGGTTATAAAAGCAATGCAAGAATCAAAGGTGTCTTCTCAAGAATGAAAAATTGTTCATCTCCCAAGGTTCAATCCCGATGGCGCTCTCGCCGACGCATCGTTTGTGCATTCCTGGAATTTTGCCGCGGCCTTAAAAGCGAACTATTTTACAACAAAAACTTCATCGCTCTGCTGCCACCGGACCACGTGCATTTTGTAACAATAATTACAGATAATTATTCAAGGAAAAAGTAGTGTTTGTGAAATGGAAAATGTAAATCAAGGTATGTAAATTTCAATTTAAAAGAAAAGTTTGTGCTTTTTTGTGTTGTGTCTTTGTTTTCAAGTGTTGTTGCTGTGTTGGCAAACCAAACCTAAATGTGTCGTGTTGCGTGGATTTATAGTTGGTGTAACTAATAGTTTTTGCTCATATTTGCTAATTTGGTGTTGTTGCAGCAAACTTGGAGTTCAGCCACGCTGAATAAGTGGTTTTATCTTTGGATCGATTAGTACAAGTCTGAAACAATCGACAAAGCAGCAAATTAGAAAAAAACCTACAACATTTTATCACTTAAAAATTTTTTAGTTAAAATAGAAATTTGCAGCGTAGTGTTCTAAATAGTTTGTTTGTATCTGAAGTTTATATACAAATTGACCAACAATTGATTATAAATAATTGAAGCCAAATCAAATACGTTTAAAATAGATATTTTATTTGATTCTTTTCGATGCGCACAAACTCGTCGTCTAAAAGGAACTAACAATGAAAAAGGCGTGCCAGTAGAAGTATGCCTCCGAGCAACAGTGGAATTGGAATTGTACAGCTAGATCAGTGTTGGTCATTTCGTTAAATTTCATTTGCATCAATCTGGCTTTTGCTTCTTTCCCATTGTTATGACCCAAAGCTGGGCCCTGCGTGTGTTGTTCAAGTGGGCGTGCCGGCTAGCTCCAGCCCTCAGGGAATAGGTCCACATAACCCTGCCCACCACACGTAACAATAAATATCTAACAAACATTAAACCGCAGCTGTTAGACATTACACAACACTAACTACTGCACAATTTGAAATCACGATAACAAAACGAGGTGAATTTAAATTTGAATTCAAATTTGAATTCAAAAAAAAGACTAGCACATACGAGAATCTTAACTAACACAAACAAGAAAAATTATCTGACTGACGTAAAAACTTAAGCTTGATAAGCAAACAAAAAAACTGGACAAGACATCAGTTGGCGGGGTCTAGCTGGATTGAGCCTCCCTTTTTGCGCACCCCTCCATCCTTGCAGCAGGACATTTATACAATCTTTCTTGTGCATCCCCATATTTTCCGACGAGCAAACCTTCTTACGCCATGATCAGTTCATCCCTTCCCTCCCATCTAAAAATCCTTTATCCAATCATTTCCTCATATTATAACATATATTTAATAACAATTTTTTTCTTAAGATTTAACATTATTTTTCTTTTTACCCTATTTTTTAAATTTTTATTTTATATATTCGCCAAGATTTTCTTTATGTTTGTTGCCGGTGCTGTTGCCAAACTGCAAGTCGGTAATGCCACTAACCACAGATAAAAAAAATATTTCCACTAATAAATAAAAATTGAATGAAATACCCTACCTAAAAGAGCTCTTTCGGGGGGGGCTCCCCTTCGACAGAAGGACAATTCAAATGAGAAATAATGCAAAAAAAAAATAGCTGAAACAAAACCCACATGCAGGGAAACAACAAAAGCCACAATATAAAATCAAGAAAAAAAAATAATATCAATGGACATAAATATATAAATAAATAAATCACATAAATAATCAAATAAAATGAATAAATAATTAAAATAAATAAATAATAAGAAATGAATTTTAAGCAAGAAGTATATAAATAAATAAATAAAATTAGAGATAATAATTAAATAAATGGACAAAAAAATATTTTAGGAATTTAACTAAAATTTATAAAAAAAAATCTAAAGTTGTCGCCTCTTGGTAGGCGTGTCGACCTCTCTGCCAGTCTCTGCAAAAATGAAGATATTTGAAAACCTTGTGCTTAGGGTTTTTGCAGCAGTTGGATGGATTGAGTAGGGACTGGGACGCAAAGATTAGGCCGCCATTAATTTTATCTCACAGTAACAAAAAAAATAAAAAAGGGGTAATGTATCCCAAAATAAAAATGTTGACCAGGCGCTACAGGTTGGCCTGGTCACTGGTCAGATCTTCTGGTCAGGCCAGCTAAGGAGGACACCAAAAAAAAATTCTATTATGGCCTGCTGTCCCTATCCTGGTCCGGAGCTGACTCACCCGCGATTTATAGCTGACCCTGCCTCCAGAACTAGACTTTGGTTGGGGATAAATTTTTCCTCATCACTTCACATAAATTTTTATCATTTTTAATGAAGCCTACATTAGCAATAAAAATATGTGACTTTTAACTTTTGACACCAATACTTATGCGACTGCACGCAAGCAACCAAAATCGCCAACTAATGCTCGCAACCTTGGCCTATTTTCTCCTTTCTCTTTCCCCCTTTTTTTCAAAGTCATGTTTCAGATTTGAAACGTTCCGGGTTCAGCGACCTCAAACGCAAATTCAGCAAATGCCAGTGCAAAGAACACTAACAACACCATGAGTCAGAGCCAACTCAATGCCCAAATGCAACAACAACAAGACGATCGCCGGCTTTCTATACAGCGCAACAACGCTTATTTTGCAATTGTCTCTCCCGAGCCCACCAGCACGGCGACTGTAAGCTCTCATACTACCACCGCGACGTGGAGCTCCCAATGCCCCACCCCCTCTCCTCAGCCCACGATGATGAACTTTTCGGCAAATGCAACAAAAAGTACGGTAACGCTTACTCCAGCGCAATTAACCTGTACGAACTCAACAACAACAACTATGCAGAAACCAGCGTCAACTCAGCACGTGCTCCCACTTACATATACACAAGTGAGTACAACACCCACCACCCGTTCGTATGAGCGGACCGGCATCGATCGGTATGTAAAAATAAACAAACGAAAATTAAGCCCGCAAAACAAAAAAAGCGGTAATACACCAAAATTGAACAAAACAAGCGATAAACCTGCGGACAAAGATCCCCTCACTGGGAATAGGTTCCAAATTCTCGCCAAACAGTCTGACGCTGAGACTGAAGAAAAAGCTGCAAGTGCCGCAAAACCAAAGCCTCCGCCAATCTACATTAGGGATACTAGCTGTACGGCCCTAGTAACAAAGCTTGTCTCGCTAATAGGCAATAACAACTTCTATGTGACATCCGTCAGCAAAGGCAACATACGCGAAACCAAGCTCCAAGTTAACACCGATGACGACTATCGCACTGTCGAAAAATGTTTAAGAGCTGAAAATAAAAGCTACTACACCTACCAACTAAAAAGTAGCAAAGGCCTACAAGTTGTAATCAAAGGTATAGAATCAAGTGTACCTGCAACGGAAGTTGCTTATGCTTTGGAAGAAAAGGGATTTAAGGCCAAGTCCGTAATAAATTTAATAAACAGAGACAAAAAACCCCAACCGCTTTTCAAAGTAGTGCTGAGCCCGGAAGACATAGCTCCTAACAAATATGAAGTGCACCCCATTTACAAACTACCTTACTTATTGCACCGCAGAGTAACTGTAGAGGAACCGCACAAGCGCACAAATCCAGTGCAATGTACCAATTGCCAAGAATTTGGACACACCAAATCCTACTGCGCTCTGCGATCTGTTTGTGTGGCATGCGGAGAGCTGCACAATACTGCCTCATGCCCCGCAAACAAGGAGGATCCATCAGTCAAAAAATGGAGTAACTGTGGAGGTAACCACACCGCAAACTACAGAGGTTGCCAAGTATACAAAGATCTGAAGAGCAGGACTAATACGCGCACGGAATTTGCTCGTTCCAATGGAAACCTTAATACGTATACACCCTCGCAATCGACCCCTGGAGTCTTCTTCACAAAAGCTACGAGATCGTCTTTTGCCCCATCGACTACTACCCAAGGCGTTTCTTTCGCAAGCGTCTTGAAACAAGGAACGATTTCACACGAAACACGAACTGAGGAGTCTCTATTACAAAACACGTGGAGCAACCATCAAACCAAAGTAGCTTAGAAGCCCTGTTTCTATCGTTACAACAAACCCTGAAAGATTTTATGGTGTATATGCAAAACGCAATGCAAGAACAGATGAGAATGCAAGGCCTTCTTATTCAACTGCTCGCTTTGCAACAACCCAAATAATGGCTCTCCTAAGAGTATCACTCTGGAATGCAAATGATATTCCTCGCCACAAAGTGGAGTTATCCAAATTTCTCCAAGACAATGAAATCGACATAACGCTTTGTTGGACTAGTGAGCCTTTTCACTAGCCTTTAGCTAAAATAGCCAGCAAAGATTTGACCACGAAATTTGGCCACCAAATGATTAGATGAGACAAAGGGTTTAACAATGTTTACTCAAGTTTGTATTGTTCGATTTAGCGACAGTTTGATTTGGTTAAAGCTGCAAACGAATTATTGGACAACGCGCCAGGCAGATCAGACGTGATCCCTGCCGGTTACAATGAGTTACGATTTTCGACTGTGTGCAGCGGCCAAAGTTGCCGGCACAGCTTGCATGCAGACGGCAAGCAGCAAAACAAAGGCGAAAGAGGAGCAAGTAAAGCGACAAATGAGAGCGAGGGTTGCAATTGTCTTTACGTTAATGGCTATTTAAATTTGACTATTATTTGGAGATATTTGGGGAAGGCGCTTA